>RBNI01001651.1:0-21464 GCA_003990745.1 Jimgerdemannia flammicorona | reverse complement strand
AAAAAAAAAGAGAACCCAACATATGTACAAGGCTACACCCAAGCCAAATAGAATAGCCTCTACCACTCCAAAGAGGATGACAAGCAAAGAAAAACCCTCATCAAAGCACAATATGGTGGGTAGGGCCTAGTTCTCCCAGTTGAGATGAGTAAAGGACTTCCATGTGAGGTAGGAGGAGACTCCCAATACCCCACTACTCAAGCCTGCGGGCCTTGATCACATTGCCATGTCAGCTCCTGGTTCTAGTTGAGTGCAGCCAAGACACCTGAAATAGGTAGCCTCAGGCCCCCCGACCCCCCCTGATGACTGGGGCCCAACCCCACTGATTGCCAAAAAAAGCCAAGAGTGATACCTACCACCTAACCATGCCGCACCAATCAAAAGGCCCCACCAAAGTAGTATCTGCCCCAGCCCCGATGACCACCCCCAGCCTGGCACTCTACTGGTTCACTATAATCACCCTTTCTTCTATCTGTGATGGCCATCTCCTCTTCCATCCCAATAACACCTGAAAAACAGTCACCTATACCAGAACTGCACTTGCTGGGAAGCTCGCCAAAGCCAGAGGGCTCCACCACAGGCACCAAGGACCTACAGGTAACCTACACTGAGCACTTGATGCCCAAGGTCAGCCGACTCCCTACATAGCCTGAGATATACCAAGACAACTCCTTGTTGGTAATGGCAAAAGGAAGAAGGTGCCACACCAGAACAGATACACCCCAGATACAGTTGAAGGCACCAGAATCCATGAAAAAGTGGAGGAAGTACCAATCTGACACCAATAAAGAGGCAACTCATCACCATTATCCTCCTCCCACCATGCCCTTGCAGATACAGCAAATCAACCCGAGGTAGAGGGGGTAAAAATAGGGGAAAGAGGACTTAGAAGGTCGCCTACCAAACCTTGTAACCAGTAAGGTAGTGGAGAAAGGGATGATGCTATCTATCTCTTGCTATTCTGCAAGATTGCTACTACTCTGCTAGAGATCCTACCTTCTAGCTTATCTCTTAGCAGTTACTATTTTTTTTTTTTTTTTTTTTTTTTTTTTTTTTTTTGAGTAATAGACTCCTTTATTAATTAATCTATAATATATATATAGTTCTCATATTACACTAGTAGTCACCACTCTACTCTACTCTACTCTATTCTAATACTCACTCTCTCTTCTTCTCTCTTTCTTTAAAATATTACCAAGTTACTGACTACTATAACCTATCTACCACTCCTCTTTTATATCTCTTCTATCAGTCATCAATAATAACCTCCCTGGAGGTCTCATCCCTTCTACCAATTGGACAGAATGTCTACCATCAATCTCTTCTATCTCACTACTCTCTCTCTCAATAATATCTACTGTCTATCCTTAAATATACACTACTAGTATTTAGCCAACTCTATCTATATTACTAATATTCACTCATCTATAAGCTACTCATTACCAATACTCTCTACTAGTCTCTCTCTCAGGTCATCTCACCTCTTCTCACTCTCACTAATCTGATATCATACCTCAAAGTAACCCCCAACTGCCTCTCAGAAGTTACCAAGTATCTCACACTCCTCTAACCAATGTTCTGAAGTTTGAACTACTCTCTTATTCTATCCAATATTGAAATATTCCTCATACTCAAAGACCCCACCTTCTACTAAGTATCTAGACCTAAAGTTCAACATAACATTTCTCCTCAAGATATGTTACCATACTATCTATCACTACCTCTCTATTAAGTTCTCTAGCTCTATCTACTATATTTTCTCAAACACCCATTACTAGTAATAGGCCATAATAATCCATAAGTCAATAATATATCTCAGATCCCCCCAGATATTTCCTTTTTTACCAACCAACTGATGCTGCAGGATTACTGCTGCTGTCTTATCTGCCTATCAGCTATTCTTTCACCAGTAGCTCTCTAGGATACTCTAAAATTCTTCAAGCCCCTAATATTCTACCAAGATATATTCTGGCATCTATATCTCTACTCTGCTCATCTCCTTATACTATTTATATTCTCAGTAGTCTTTCTTATACATCCACTCAGTATAGTAGCCCAATATAACATTTATATATAGAAATCACTACTATATTACCTATAGCTAAGGTGGAACTATCTGCTGCAAATCATCAGCCTAGGCTCATATCTCACTCTAGTCCTACTTCTTACCAAAGCTGGTCTTTAGTTACTCAACTGGCCATCTCTCAAGTGATTCAGTCTATAGCTACTCCATTGTCTCCTCTAGATAGTACTCATCTATCCTATAATCTCCTATAATTAGGGCTCTCATATTCTACTATTAGTTCTCACCTTCTATCTCATCCTTCACCTCAGATCTTTATAAGCTCATCACCAGTATTGCCTCAAATAATATCTTCAACTACTTATTTAAGTTCCATATCTTAATCTATTTCTTTAGCTATGGTTTTATTTCTATAGCTACTTCTATCTATCCTTCTGCAGACCATTTTACTGAGTTCTTCTTAGATCTTCCTCTAAATCTCCAATCTCCTCAAGGTGATAGTGTTAGTCTGTTCATAATTTCTAGTAGTATTGCTTGACTGGACCTTATACTTAGTCTTGCTCATATATTCATAAGAGTAGTGGCCTTTTTCTCTACAAGTATAGCAGATTTCTCACTTCTTGTCTATAATAGCAGTAAACTTCTGAACTGAATGACAATCTCTTTCTCTAATTTTCTTTACTATATCTCTTAAGTATACTGTTATTTCAATAAACTTCTTAGCAAGTTTCTCTATAGAATTACTATTCTTCTGCTACTCTATGGCTTTTAGTTGAGGTATATTTCAATTGACTATAGTTGTGAAAATTATACTAGTCATCTTGAGTACTTCAACTCTGACTCCAGTAACTCTCTCTATTGTATGATCTTAAAAGTATCTGACTATTCAATATTGCTAAGCATAAGTTATCTTCTGTGATAAATCTGAGACTATTAGTGATAATCAGATTACTAAAGCTATCTCTGGATGAATTTTTTTCATAAAAGTTACTTTGGCTACTTGATCTCTGATAATATCAGTATAATTAGCTAATATTATCTAGTAGCAGATTCAGATATAGAAGATATTTGAATTTTTATTTATTTCTTAATAGGTTGTATTAAGTTCCTATTTAATTTTATCTATATATAGTAGGTATTTCACAACCAGATCTTCTGTACTATCAATATGCAGTATTATTATTTTCAGTATAATTTATAGCTGTAAATATAGCTCTTATAGATTCTCAGAGATTAAATAGCATAAAAGTTACTTATTACATTAGTATTAGAGTTTATACAATAGTATATTGCTTGTAATTATCAAGAAAGATGATTGACTTATTAGAAGTATATTTATAGAATATTAGTGATCTCTTATCTATTTTGAATATATATTCAGATAGTAGTAATTATTCATTATTCAGCTTAAAAGTAAGAAATTTATCTTGAATTACTAGTTAATAAATACTAAGTTATAATATAATAGATATATAATAGCAAAAGTATAGCAGATTTATTTATCTTGAATACTTGATCTTCTTTGACTTCTCAGAGTCCTCAGATATAAGAGTAGGTGAGTTCAAAGTATATCTATCTGCAGACTTACTAGTTCTCTTTACTGTTTTACTTTTAAACTATTTTAATCTAAGATTTATTTATCCTAGATACTAGAGATATTTATATAAGTTTGCTAACTATATAATAACTAAGTTAGGACTTCTTTTCTTATAAGTTATTTTATATAGTTGTACTTTTTGTATAATTATATAAATTATATAATTGTGAGATTGAGTAACTACTAACTATAATACTATACTATATTGAAAATTAGATTTTAGATACTATAATTATAATTATACTTCTAAATTTAAATTGATCATTATAATAGATATATTACTTATTCTATAATATAACTAAATTTGACTATAAAAATAAAGTTCAAAAAAAAAAATAAAAAATAAAAAATTAAATTTATAACAATTTCACAGTCATATTTAGTCTTAGCATATTTTTGCATCATTTCTTAAACATTCTACTATATTCTGCCATCTTTTACTTACTTAGAAACCTTCTCTCAGCACCTAGACACCACTAGAACATTCTTGTCTTTCCTTGGCACCAAGTATTTTGTCTTAGCTAGTCATGGAACCTTTCGGAACATTGTAGAATAGTATGTATTAGTTAGCTTTACTGAGAACCTATTTCTTGGTATATATTTCTCTTTCTTTTTAAGATCCTTCCAGATCTTTCTTTCAGATTATATATAAATATTCTTGTTCTCTATCTGAATAAAGCTCAGAATACTTTCTCTCAGAAATTCTTCAAGAATACTTGAACTTTTAAGTATCTCTTTGAGCTACATTAGGCCAACTAGAACTTCCAGATTTAGCTACTTCCTCTTAAAGAAACTAGAACTGTTATACTTGGTAGCAGTGGTATCATTATACCTTACCTTATTAAGAAACCTTATACAAATTTGGAAACTAGTTACAAATAGTCACATGAATCTGAAATGAGCTGCAAAGAGTCAGTCTACTAGCCAGACCCCTCTGCTACAGAAGAAGCAAGAGGACAGCAACTCAGCATAGAGGATATGATCAATACTATGGCCCACCAAATTCAAGAACTTCAAGCACAACTAGAATAGCAGAAAACACAAATTATGGGTACATCACATCCTGCCATAGCATCAGTCAGTTTCAAGCCACTTAAGCCAGATACCTTTGACAGCCATTGAGGAGGACTATCTACAGATGCATGGATCTTCCAGTTGGACCAATACTTTGAGCTCACAAGAATGGAAGATAATATGCAAGTCTAATTTTCCACCATACTCCTCCAAGGAAATATAGCCATCTGGTGGCACAATCATATCATAGTTATATCTGTACACTCATATGCATGAATCAGAGATTGGGAAGCTTTCAAGAGAGCCCTTCACAAGTAGTTCAAGTCTGCTAATGCCACCAAGCTAGCTAGGGACAAGCTAGTGAACATCAAGTAACTCAAGTTTGTATAAAGCTACAATGCACAATTCCTATCAATCCTACTCAAGCTACTAGCAATATCTGAGGATGAAAAGATAGACCACTATATCCAAGGTCTGAAGGGAAATACATAAGTCAAGGTTGAGCTAGAAGAGCCCAAGAACCTTAATGAAGCCATGAGAATCACCAATAGGTTTGATGTCATCACCTTTAGCAACTGCTTCAAACCAGAATACTACAAGAAGAACTACTTCAAGAACTGCCACAGAAACCAACTAAGGACAGTTAGCCCAGTACTAATGGACTTAGACACTATGAACAAAAAGAACACCAAGCTCACCCCTGAAGAAAAGGACCATCTGAAGAAATCTGGAGCCTATTTCTTCTATCACCAAATAGGACACATTGCAACTAAATGTCCTAAGAAGAATAGTGAACCCTCAAGACCAGTCACTATGTTGTCCAAGGACATATCTGTCAACCCTACTATCAGTCAATCCAAGCTCAAGATCAAGAAGCTTCATCCAAAGGCCCAGGTCTCCCAATATCAAATAGAAGGAGCCATTGGTCTTAACCTACACTCAGTCAAATAAGTCACTATTCCAGCCAAGGGCTGCACTCTGGTACCTACTGGAATTGCAGTTCAATGTCCTGAAGGATATTATGCTAAAATTGTACCATGATCAGGACTTAGTGTTAAATATCATTTAGATGTAGGTACTGGTATTATTGACCCAGACTTTCAAGGATAAGTTCAAGTCTTACTTGTCAACCAGAAAGATCAAGACTATATAGTTAAAGAAGAAGACTGAGTCACACAAATGATTCTAGAAAAAGCCAGTCAACTCAAGATTATAGAAGTCCAAGAACTCTCTGAAATCAAATGAGATCAAAAGGGTTTTGGTAGCACTGATCAAGCAGTAAGTCTTAGTGAAAATCAAGCTCAAGCTATGCTCATTTTCAAAGGCCTAGTCAAAGGAAAAGAAGTTCAAGTACTCATAGACAGCAGAGCTGCAGGAAACTTCATCAATCAGAACCTCATTGAAAGCCTCAAGATCCTTACCAAGTCTGCACCTAAGAATAATAGTATAGTCACTACAGATAGTATTCTACACTCCATCAAGTCAATTGCCACCAAACTGCCCATCAAGATCTAGAAATATTGGAAATGAGTAGACTTCGAGGTTGCACCACTAGGAGATCATAACCTGATCTTAGGAAAACTCTGGCTTATGAAATACAATCCAGATATTAATTAGTATAAGAATGAAGTCACCTTACTTCAAGATGGAGCCAATATTATGATCAAGACAGACAAGACTACAAGTAAGACCCAGATTGCAACACTGTCAGTCATACAGTACAAGAAAGTACTCAAGAAGACAATGTATACCTTTATTATAATGATCTGTCTCAAGAAATAAGACAAAAGACTATCAGTCAGTAAAAGCATCAAACTACTACTAGAAGAATTCAAGAATGTCTTTCCAGACAAGCTACCTGATCTACCACCTATATGAGAAGTTGATCATGAAATTGAACTGACCTCAGGAGCTATACCACCTAAGAAGGTTCAGTGTAGTAGAGGCTTAGAAATTAATGGGCCTAGTGTGGGGCTGCTGAGCAGCAGTACTGATGAATGGGTGGTGTGGCCCAGAGTTTGCCTTGGGGAGAGGTGTACCATAGAGAGATCCTCTTTCACCCCTGCTCTATATTTTATTCTTGGAACCTTTACTGACTTGGCTGAAGGGGCAGCTGACTGAGCTGTAGATGGGAAATGTGGTCTGGAAGTTGGGGGTCTTTGCTGATGACATGGTGGTTGGGTTAGGCTGTGTAGTAGATATCAAAAGCCTGCAGAAAGGGGTTGGACAATATGAGAGGCTAGCAGGTGTAAAGCTGAATTGGGGCAAGTGTGAGACTATAGAGCTTGGGGCTGGACATAGAGAGAATGGGCATTTTAGATGAATAGTTGGTACTGGAGAGGCTGTTCAATATTTGAGTATCTGGTTTTCTATATATAGAATGGTGCTACTGAAGGAGTAGTAGTATAGTATGATTCAGAAGTAGGAGGGGGCTTTGACAGACTGGTCAGGGAGGGGTTTCTCTTTGGTCAGAAGGGTGGTAGTTTTGAATATCTACTGGTTACCTAAGTTGTGGTATCTGGGATACCATCTGGACTTCTCTGGATGAGTAGTGTGGTGGCTGAAGAAGATAGTGGAAGGATGGCTGTAGCAAGAGAAGTGGCTATAGATTAGTTGGGAGACAGTGGTAATATGGACATTAGATAGTGGTCTGGAATTAGTGGACTTTAGGAGGCAGTTGAAGGTACTTCAGGGCTAGTGGGGTTGTAGATTGATAGAATTAGGTGTGGATAGTTGAGACAGACTGACTATGAACAATTGGAAGGTCAGGTTCTGTCCCTATGATGAGGTGAGGAAGAATATATGAGATTTGCTTCAGGTGGAAAGGGCTAGCATATTGCAGTACAAGGGGTTCTGGTGGGGCATTGTAGAGGCCTGGCTGATAATGAGGCTTACAGGTTCTGAGCCAGATGAAGGAGAGGATCTGGAGCAGAAATGGTGGCAACTAGGAGACCTTTGTATTGATGGCCACTAGCTGGCAGAATACTTGCTATCTTGAGTGATGGAATGGATTAGGACAGGGCTACTGGAGAGGTGGTCAGTTGGTTGGCAGAAGGCTGGGTTCAGTGAAGATTGAGAGTAGGGTCAGATATGGAGTTGGGGGGCCTCTCTGCTCAAGGTAGTACTACCAAAGTTTTGGGTAGTGTGGTGGAGATTCTTGAGGAGGAATGTCATATTGGGGTACCAGATAGAATGGATGAAGGTAGATGGTATAAGGAAATATGAATGGTGTTGTGAGATAGATAAAGATGTAATACAGATACCAGAGCATATTCTGGCAGTGTGTCCAGGGGTTGAAGATTATTGGCAGACATTGAAAGGTTATTAGTGTTATGAGGGTGAGCAATCAGGGGGCCCCACTAGTCAGGTGGTCAAGTGGTGATTGGTGGGTGAGACTGGGGATATGTGGGGGGACCTGGGCCATGTTCTTGGCATCTGGGTTCTAATAGTGGTACACTGGTAATGGGTGTTTGAGGAAAATCCCTAGATGGGAATTGGTGAATTGGTGAAGTGGTAGAGATGGTTGCTTCTGGAAGTAGTGCAAGAGTAGTAGTATCAGAGGAAGAGACACCAGTTAGGGGCTATGAGGAAGGTATAGGACATTGTACAGAGGAGTCATGAGCACCTGGTGCTAAGACAGAGGGGTGTAGTAGAGAGAAGATATAGACTGATGGGCCCTTTTTTATACTTTATGTTTATAGGAGTTATAGAATGGGATCATTGTTATATTGAATATTTGGATAATAAAGGAGTCCAAGTGACTATAAAAAAAAAATTATACCACCTAAGAAATATATATACTGCATGTTGCCACTTGAAATTGAAGCAGTTAAGAAGGAACTAGAAGAACTACTTACATAAGGAGCCATCTAGCCAAGCAAATCTCCTTATGGCTCACCAGTTCTATTTATCAAGAAGAAGGATAGTACTCTGCGAATGTGCATAGACTATTGTGTACTCAACAAACTCACTGTCAAGAACTGCTATCTACTATCCTTGATTGATCAAATCTTTGATACTCTCAAGAATACCAAGTACTTCACCAAGTTAGACCTCATGTCAGAATACCACCAGATCTGAATCAAGCCAGAAGATATTCCCAAGACTGTATTCATAACCCTCTTTAGACTTTACAAATTTCTAGTCTTAGCATTTGGTCTCACTAATATATCTGCCATATTCCAGACTCTGATGAATAAGATATTTAAGGACTAACTATTTATTTTCCTGTTGGTATATCTTGATGATATGCTGATCTTTAGTACAACTAAAAAAGAATACCTCAAATACATTTGAATAGTCCTGGAGATCCTGTGAAAATACAAGCTTTACACTAAGCTCAAGAAGTGCCAATTCTTCAAAGAACAAGTCAAATACCTTGGCCACATTGTCTCTATACAAGAAATTCAAGTAGACCCATATAAGATAGAAGCAATTGAAGAATGGCCCATTCTGTCAAACCTCACAGAACTCCAATCCTTTCTTGGTCTAGTTGGCCATTACTGCCACTTTGTCAGAAACTTCTCTACCATTACTGAGCCACTGACCAACCTCATGAGGAAGGTCCCACACTTAGACCACTATGTACTCTACACCTGGGACCTCTTCTGTCAACAAGTCTTTCAAGAACTCAAGAACTGTCTGAT
This sequence comes from Jimgerdemannia flammicorona, assembly GCA_003990745.1. Taxonomy (NCBI): domain Eukaryota; kingdom Fungi; phylum Mucoromycota; class Endogonomycetes; order Endogonales; family Endogonaceae; genus Jimgerdemannia; species Jimgerdemannia flammicorona. The sequence continues at coordinate 12,184 of RBNI01001651.1, read as the reverse complement.
CTATGCTCTAGTCCTATATAATGTAGATTAAGGTCTAAAATTCATAGTCATCACTGATGTGTTGAATTTTGCCATTGGAGCAGTTCTGTTACAAGATGATGACAAAGGATATCATCCTATTACTTTTGAGTCCTGCAAGTTGACCCTAGCTGAACAAAAGCTAGCCACTTATAAAAAGAAACTACTGGTAATAATATATGTACTAGACTACTGGTGATGCTATCTAGAAGGTATTGAGTTTGATGTCATTACTGATCATCAATCCCTCAAGTACATTAACATCCAATCTACTCTATTATGTCTACAAGCCAAGTGGAGCCTCAAGCTTCAAACCTTCAATCCAATGATTATCTATAAGCCTAGCAAGACACTTATAGTCAGATATCTTATCAAGATGCCCAGACCTTGCCACAATCATGTAAGTCACCTTGGCATTAGAATTTCTAGACCAAATCAGGCAAGCTTATAAAGAAGATACAGTTGCTACTAGAGTTTTCATGAACAAGCTCAAGGATATATATACTATTGAGAATAACCTGATCTATCATCAATATCAAGTCTATTTACTTGAAAATATAAACCTACACTATAAGGTTTTATAAGAATACTATAACTCCCCTCTTGCCAGTCATCTGGGAATTGAGAAGACTGTCAAGAACATTCAATGCCACTACTATTGGCCAAGTATGGTCAAGGAAATCAAGAACTATATTGCCAGCTATGATCTATGTTAGTACAATAAGTCTACTAACCAAGCACTAGCCGGTTTGCTACAACCACTGCCAATTCCTACTAAGAAATTTGAGTAAGTTACCATGGACTTTGTAACTTAACTATTATGAACTCAATCTGGTACTAATGCTATCATTGTATTCATTGACTGCCTGACAAAGACTATGATTGCTGAACCAACTACTACCAATGCTACCACACCTAAGATTGCAAGAATTTTCTTCAAGTCCATCTTCTGTCACTATAGCCTATTATGAGTAATTATTAGTAATTATGACTCTAAGTTCACCAGTCACTTCTGGCAAACTCTCTTTAAGACTCTGGGAATCCAATTGGCTATATCTACTGTCTTTCACCCACAAACTAATGGACAAATCAAACACATGAATAGAACCCTAGAATAAGTGCTTAGAAACTATATTTCTTATAAGATGATTGAGACCACTATCTGACTTATATAGAGTTTGCATACAACAATACTATCCAATCATCTACTGGTCTTTCCCCTTTCTGGTTACTCTACAGTCAAGATCCCAAGACCTCTGTAAGTCTATTTCCTTTCAAGAAAAGCAGTCAAATACAAGTCTCAACTGCTAAGAACCTTACTGACAAAATGGACAAACTACTCAAGGTTGCTACTGTGAATCTTCAGAAGGCTCAACAGTATCAAGCCAAGTATGCTAATAAGAAATACTGTGATGTTGCTTATACTATTAGAGACTAAGTCCTACTGTCTACTGAGAACCTCAAGATACAATCTCAAGTTAACTATTCTTTGAATAAGTTCTAACCCAAGTATATTGGACCTTTTGAGATTACTGAACAAATCTCTGCATCCTCCTACCACCTCAAGCTATCTGAAACCATAAGAGTACACCCAGTCTTTTATATGTCACATCTCAAGATCTGGAACCAGTCACTGCCCTACCTTGGTTAAATTCCTAAGCCCTCTGTCTCTGTAATTATTGAAGACCATATCAAGTATAAAGCTGAGAAAATTCTTGACAAACAAATCTGCTACTGCTATCCTGAATACCTAGTCAAGTAGATGGGTTACCTTGAATATGATATTACCTGGGAACTACTGGTCAATCTCAAGAACTCTCAAGACCTAGTTCAAGACTTTAAGGCAAAATGTATTGCTTAATCCCTATAGTGACTTTCTTGGATTATTGATGATCTATGGCAAAGACCAGTGTCTTGTGTATCAGAAGTTTACTTTGGGACCTCAGAATCAGCAGAACATTTAATGAACAAGAAGTCCACCAAAATGAAGCTACTAGCTAGATTTGAACCTCTCCCAGTTAGTTAGTTTGGTAATAGGCCCTCTGCTCTATATAAGAATGGCTAATCTCTACCAATGTACTGATACAAGTTTGAGAAATTTTGGTTAAGTATATCTAGTCTTATATTACCTAGGAACTCAACAAGGATATTAGTTCTTAAAGAGGGAGGGATGTAACAATTTCACAGTCATATTTAGTTTTAGTATATTTTTGTGTCTTTTAGTTAGTCTTTTCTTATTATTTCTTAAACATTTTACTATGTTCTACTACCTTCTACTTGCTTAAAAACCTTCTCTCAGTATCCAGACACCACTAGAACATTCTTGTCTTTCCTTGGCACCAAGTATCTTGTCTTAGCTAGTCATGGAACCTTTCAGAACATTGTAAAATAGTATTAGTCAGCTTTGCTAAGAACTCATTTCTTGGTATTTCTCTTTCTTTCTAAGATTCTTCTGGATCTTTCTTTCAGATTATGTATAAATATCCTTATTCTCTGTCTGAATAAAGCTCAGAATACTTTCTCTCAGAAATCCTTCAAGAATACTTGAACCTTTAAATATCTCTTTGAGTTACTTTAGACCAACTAGAACTTCCAGATTTAGCTGCTTCCTCTTAAAGAAACTAAAACCATTACAAAATTGCTTAAAAATTTTAAATTTATTAGATTTTTTTTTTTTTTTATAATTTTATAATATAGCCAAATTTATCTACAAAATACTTATATAATAAAGAATATATCTGATATTATTCTTATTTTACTTTTAAACTAAAAACTATATAAGTTAATTTTTATTCTTTTAAAGATCTACTCAAAGAGTTTTAATTTAAAATAATACATATAACTAGTCTTTTTAGATATATAACTACTATTTCTTTTACTCTTTTTATATCTATGAGGCAGCCCATCACTACAGAGTTTTGTTTGATACTTAGGAGTCAGATTTTTTTTTTTTTTTGAGATTTGCTCAAGAATGTGTGGTACTCACACATGCAGTAGGTTGCTTTTATATGTTTTGTACATGTTAGATATAAAAACCAAACAACTGTCACTCACCTGCCCCCATATAATTCCTACGAAAAGTGTGGTTTATTCTGGACGTTCGGAAATTACGCGGTCACGTGAAATGGGTGACACAGCTTTCGTATATACATGCCGTGAAAATTTGTTTTGCTTTGCTTTGCCATCGAGCAACACTGTCGACGTTCCTTGGTCTTCCCCACACTTGAGTTTACGCTGGCAGCTACTGAGTTGAAAATTCGAGCTAGAGGCTATGAATTTTTTTTTTTTTCTGCGTATTATACAAGAGTGGTCCCATCAAAACACATTGGAAAATAATTTTATGAAAACACCCCCCCTATTCAGTTATATACAGTGTTAAGCTTTAGACCTAACGTACCGCACCAACGCCACAGAAAACTCTTTATTTTACTTTGCTACCATCCTTGTTTGACTAGTTAGTCTAGATAAACTTAAAAGTCGCATTTTTATTTTTTTTTATTTTTTTTCATTGTTAATTCCAGATGTCCTTGATGTAACAAATCAGTAACAAAACCGCGAGTACGAGTAACATCTGAAGGATCTTTCTAAACCAATCGTCGACCGTGGGGGAGCAAAGGACGTGCATGCGAACGAGCTCGTGTGCCGGACTGGTCATCTTCTTCTTCAGGATAGCCCAATCATGCTCGTCCTGCAAGAACATCAGGCAAGCGTAAGGCTGGGGGTCGATGTAACGCAGGTGGTAGATGCCTCCGAACTCGTCTTCGAGCATCTTGTAGAATCGGTCGAACGATGTGTCAAACTGCGTGCTGATCGGGATGTGCTCGGGACAATCGGGATGTGGCTTTTCGCCGCCAGAGATTTTTTTGTGCGCGACCGTGCAGATGAAGCGGAGCATGGCGGGCGCGGCGGTCGACGGAGGTGGCTGTTCGTAGGGGTAGGGCGGCGGGATGTCGTAGGCGCGGTGCAGCTTTTCGTACGGTGGAGGGGAAAATTTTCTGGGTGTCAGAGTGGGAACGCTTTTTTGAAAGTGATGAAAGAATACACGTAATCAATAGGGGTTGCGAAACCTCTGTGTGGGACGCCATTTCGGTTGACAAATGGTAGTTGCTACGACTATTTCCGTTTTTTTATGGTTTGTGAGAAGAGTGGGGTTCTTTGAAAGCTTTCAACTGTTTTGGAGCGTTTGGGAAAACAGCCAAGAACTTCAGGCGTCAAACTAGATCGGTTCGAGATGAACATTTGAGAGAGGACTGTTGTACTACGTTATCATCCACCGCTGCGCCGCAAATAAATAAACGCCCACTGTTTTGGCTGTCAACAGAAATGCATATGGACATTCTTATATTGATTGTCTATACTAAGAGAGGGACCTGGGCCCTACCTTCGTGCACGTATATATAATAAAATTACCCTTCTGAGCAATAAGCAACGACGTTGAACGCATTGAAGCAGAAAGCAGGGAAAAAAAAAAAATTGACAATAAAGCAAATGGCAGACTAAAGCTGACATCCATCTCTTAATCAGACAAATCCACTGCCTAGACATCTCGCACCTCGTGTCGCTGTCCAAGGGACAAAGGTACACACCGCATTCATCACACGGGGCAAAAAAAAAAAAAAAAAAAAAAACCGACTCCGCAGATTTCACAGTCCCACTGGAACCAGCAATTGCTACACAGCAATAAGAGGAGACCTTGAGACAGCCAATGTAGGCGCACACCACGCAGCTGATGAGAAGTCCATGGGGAATAATGCATTGTCAGTTGACGTATGTATTACGAGGCGCAAAGGTCGGAGAGCGGCGGAGCGGCAAGTTGACTGATGAAAGGCTACATAGGGCAAGATCGAGAAGGAGCGGAGCTGGTCCATGGTTTTGTAACGGATTCACGACCAGATCCTCGAGGTATAGAAGTTCGAGAATTTGCGGCAGTCGACAAAATTTTCCAAGTATACCACACAAGTTTATCAAGAGTGATTTTCCAACAACGGCGGAGCGAGTGTTCGGAGTAATCTCAGGCTGAACAGCACATACAGCTCGGTACGAAGATCGTCGAGAGCAACGACGCGGATTTTGGCAGGCAGTCGACGTAACAGGGCCACCAGGAAGGCCGGCGTAGGGTAGGAGCTAGAAATATTTCTCGAAAAAAAAAAAAAAAAAAAAAAAAAAAACTTTTTGTTATAATATGTATTTCTTTTTCTTTCTTTTTTAATCGCGGCATAGGAAGCCATGGGGTTGTACTTTATACGACGCTAAACAACCAGCTGCCGAATCAGTAGGTCCTCCAAATAGAAATAAGAATTGGGGAAATTACAACGGACCTTCCAAAACGCCAATACCTGGCAATTCTTACGTATCGCAATCGCAATATTCTCTTACTAGGCCCGACAGACATATAGGCGTTTTTTCTCAACAAACTCTTTTGTTCTGTCAGGAGCAACAAGTTCGTCAAATCCGCAAAGCACATGAGGGGAAACCGACTTGTTTGACGTGACAAATGATGGAACGCATAAGACTACCTGAAAAGAACGAGGTAGGGTTCCAACACAACGCTTCTACGACTCCAACAACTTTGTACATGTTATTCTAATAGTAAGTGTTGCTAGAAATTTGTTACAGCTAATGCCATGTTGCAACCGCCATTGTTGCAATCAGGTCAGCCTATAATCGCGCATTTATTATTATAAACGCTGCTCACTTTTTGGGCAGGTGTGGGGTACGGATGTATGATGATGTCACCTTTGTTCGCTAGTCCCATTCAAGCTCGGCTATGCCACCTTCAAAAAAGGTAAAAAAAAGTAGTTCTATTTACGGGATGCTCGAAATGGCTTCTATCGCATGACCACTTGGCGATGTTGTTCTAGTTCTAATTCTGCACTAGAAACTAACTACGCCCAGCTTATCTAATGCAGAGCTTCGCAAACCCATTTCTATTCTTTGCCAGGCTGGGGCGTACGTCTATTTCCAGTCTCATATCACTTTATTCGAGGTAAATTAGCACACAAGGTCGGTTTCAGTAATAAGTCAACGAAGTATGTATTCTAGACCTGAGGTCTGAAATGTGTCAGAGTTGCTTTCCGCAGGTATATTGTGATCTCAGATTCTCACACAGGTTCTTAAAAACGTTTCGGTGAGCCATTTTTTCTTTTTTGCATTCGCCTTTAATTGCATAGACCAGATTTCTGGGTACGAATGCGCATGTCGCGCCCGCCGCCAAAGTCATTAATCTCTCGGTAGCGCAAACTATGCGGTGCGATGTAATATAACCTCCCGTGGACTATTGACCATCCGACAAATCCGTGATTCGGTTACGAATGTCCGTAAGCTTCTAGGGGCGTTTTAATCTAAGCCCGAAACCTTAGATTCATGTATATATATATTTCCCGAGGGTGCATCCTTTGAAGATTGGGGGGCATAATAAATATTTCCCGGCGTGCGTCGTATTCTCCTTTTTACATGTCATGTTGAATTGTTCCCATGCTTTGTGCGCACTATATGAGCAATATAATCTCCTTTTGCTTTTAACATAAAAATGGAGCCACCCCCAGGCACAATTTCTCTACTTTCCATCAAAGATATCTCAGGGAGCACCTCCCCCCCCCCCCCCCCCCCCCCTCCTCCTCACACGCGCCAAAACGGGATAGCAAACGGCGAGACGGTAGACAAGCTCCAGTAAGGCAAACTCCGGTTTGATAGGGGTATATTGGAATGACGCACGACTTATGGCGTCGCACACGTGATTGTGCTTATCAAAGCAACGGCAACACCGGCTGAACAGAACCGGATCTCTCCATAAGGAGTTCTGGCGTAAATATCCGTATGGACATCCTTTGCGTCAATCTCCCGTGATGGCATTGTGCCATTGTGCACGGAATGACATTTGACTCCAAATCAAACTTTCTCCTCTCGGCATGTGTAATGTAAAATAAAAAAATAAAAATAAAAATAAAAGTCCTGGTTGATTGAGTATATCAATACTAATCTTAATATTTACTTTAACTTTAGTACTATTAATTAAATTTTTAATAAACTAAGTAATAAATTTGATATTTAGTAAATTATTTAATATTTTTTATATATATAATAAAAAACGAAATAAATTTAATAATTTTATATTTAAAAGAAATTTAAGTCATTTATAAAGTAATTTTAAATTGAAATCTAACATAACTAATGTTATTTCATAATTTATTATAGTTAAGCCATAAGTTATTAAATTATATTTCAATTTAGTAATCTAAATACTATTAAGATAAAAATAATAATCTTATAAATAAAGCACTATTACATAATATTTATAATTAATAATTGATCAAATTAAGTATTAGCTCAGTAGTAGTTTATTTATTTATTTATTTTTATTTTTATTTTTTCAAAAAAGCTTAAGTAATATATATAAAAGTGAACCCATTTAAGGTGCAATTTTTCAAAACATGCTCTATTGTTCATTGAAATCAGGCAAGTTTTGAAAAAAAAATTGGGCCCATTTACCACACTCAAGCCAACGGCTTGCGCCGTCGAGACCACACTCGCTTTGGCAAGAGGAAGAGCAACGGCATATTGTACAGTCCTGCCTTGTGATTTGCCATGCTTAACGATGCATGCAAATAATGTTCTGACTCCCAGGGCCTCCGTCACTTCGTTGCGGAGGGTATAAACATATTTATTATGTAATTAATTATGTATCCCTCCCTGACTGCGGAGGGGAGGGTACCTTGTTTAGCAATCGAGTATATATTAGGGAACATATATACATCTCTTCAAAACCCGAACCCCGGTGGTGGGTTTTTCTTATGTAATACGTCTGCTCAGGGACCAAGCGAGCTTGTACGCCGTGACATTCTGCAAGTACCAACACATAGCGGCCCTTATTGAAGCAACAATGACCGCCGAAAGCTCTGCATTGCATTGCGATATCGGAGGTGGTCACCGTGAACTTGGTGCGATGCAGCGCGTTGGATTCGGAGTGAACGATCTGAATTTTAAATGACATGGTGAGAAGAGAGTCCGACCACCGAGAGCCGAGTAGTGTGCTCGCGAATTTGTATTCCGTTTACGTCACATCTGCTACAATGTGCGCCCGTGGCAAACTGTATATACACTGTTGCAGTTTATCATGACAGATAATAGCAGCCGTGAAAAAACATTGTCGGTGAAAAAACATTGTCGGTCGACGAAATAGCACGCTACTAATTACATAAAGTTGTCGTAGAACATTATATCAAAAACACGTAGAGTGTAAAATTAATAAATTAAAAGCACGAACACCTTTTGTTACGTGTACATAAAATGTTTTTAAGTCCATAAGCGAACGACGGAAGAAGAAAGAATTACAGTTTCCCGCTGATCGCCTTCTCGGGCGAGTATGTCTCAGGCGAGTATGTCCCTTGCGCGGCAGCTGCTTCCGCGTCTGCCTCGATGCGGTCGTACTCGGCGATATCAATGCGAGCCTGATTCTCGTCGATGAAGAAGATCATGATCATGGGTATAACAAAGAGGGCAAGGACGAACGGCCAGCCGTCCCACACGTTATTAGTGACATTGGTGATGGCGCCGATGACGAGGGGCCCAATCCACGAGGAGGCCTTGTTGGCCACGCCGAAGAGGCCAAAGAACAAGCCCGCCTTGCCCTTGGGGGTCAGCTCGGCAAGCATGGTTTGTTGCCAGGCGTAGACGGGGGCGGTGGCGAAGCCCGACCAGAAGAAGACAAGCCAGAGCTCGGTCTTGGTGTGGATGCCCCAGGTGGTGAAGCCTATGCCGAAGGTGCCCCAGAGAGGGATGAGGGCAGTGGCGCCAAGGATAATCATGAGGGCCCACTTAGTGCTGAGGCCGACCAACTTCTGAAACCAGAGGAGAACGACGCAGCCAAGAATGGAGGCGATGCCAGTGACGAGGTTAAGAAGAGTGGTCTGTTTGCGAGGAATAAATGGCGGGTAGGTTGGAATACGCGAAAGTATGTGTTAATGTAGGCAAATCTCGATATCTTGGAAATAAACAAATTAGATTCATAAGAATGTAAATATTTGCCTCAAGACCGTTGAAGCCAGTAATCTGGCCCTGAATAACGCCAAGCAGACTATTGATGGTGCTAACACCGTCGGAGAACATAAAATAGGCAATGATATACAGGAAAGCATATTTTAGGCGACGAGCTTCTCTCACAGCGCGGAACACTAAAAAATAGATAAGCAAAGAGGTGCGTCATTAGAATACAGTTTCTACAACACTATAGTCGAAGCTTTGAAATTGTATAAAAGAACACCTACGAGATATCCAGCCAACGGTGAGCACGTTCGTCTCCTTGGGCAACGGCGGGCCTACTCGCTCCTTCGGGATCCAGATGAAGTACCAAATGGCATTGGCGACCCAGAACGCTCCGCAGAACGCGGTGCCGATGTTGTTGAAGATCGGGTAGTTGCCGATGATGCTTTCCCCGTAGGGAGCCTGGGCAATGGCCGCGAGGCTGCCTGTGACCAACAGCAAACCGATGTTGGACCAAGTGGTGGAAATGGTAGAAACGTGGTTTAACCACTTCTCAGTCACTAAGGCTACCTCCTCCTCAGGCATATTTGATGCACGGGCAGCGCGGACAATCGGCAGGTTATAGGTGAGGGTAGGGAAGGCGGCAGCGTAGAAAACAAGCGTGGTGCCGTACGAGATAGAAGCGATGATAGTGATGGCCATCATGGCCGGCCATGAGCTGGCGTCCTGGAAGGCCATGGGGATAATTTGCGTCGCGCAGGCGATAATAGTTGCGATGAACAGGATCCTGACGTTCCATCGGCCATAATCAGCCAACGCTGGAATACGAAAGACAGGAGAAAGGAATGAATTTACTAGTCGCTAACACGTAAAGCAGATTCGATCAATGCGCAGAAGCATACATACCACCAAATGTTGTGAAGAGGAGGAATTGGATCACGAACCCGATGGCTTGGATGTAGAGAGACAGGGACGTGACGGGCACGCTGCCGGAACCGAAATAAACGTTACAGGGCTTCGTGTTATCGTTCTGGTTGCAGGGAGTGTTGGGTGTTGGGCTAGTGGGGTCGAACCCGGCGTTGTAAGGGAGATACAACATGAGGTTGGTTATGTAACTAAAGATCGGTAAACCATTGTCCTATATATATCATGCATAGTAGAGAATGTTAGAAGATGGTACCCTCGATGATATAGAGCAAGATTCAACAGGACAAACCGGTCCAAAGATAACTTACGCCATTGTAGTAGAGATAGTAACCCCACAGTTCCTTTCGAGTGGTGGGAACCTGCTTCTCGATTACTTCCTTATCACCGGGACTGTATAGGGACTCATCAAACTTGAAAGGGTCAGTGAAGAAACTGTTGGATAGAGAGAAATCGATTGGTTTATCATCATGTATGGAGTTGGCTTCTAGTACTTGTATGCCTTCGAGGTCAAGAGCGCTTACTTTTCTTTCAGCGACATGGTTAAGAATCAGCTTGAAATGTTTTGTAAGAATAGTGGCTGCGCTTTAAATATAAGGACACCGAGCACCTGTGGAATGCATCCAATCATATGTCAAATCCCAAAATGCATAAGGTTCGCCCTGGTGACACAGGATTGGAGTTTCTCTCACGTTGAAAAACCGCAAACTTTCCAGAATGGTGAGCCATGCATTAGTCTGTGCTACGCTCCGACAATTCGACTTCGTCGAATGAAGCATCACAATCGGTCATGCCTTTCTGGCCTGCAACAATAGCCTTTATTCACTAGAGACTGCTTGACCATACGTCGCAATTTTACACCGCTTATTAATCCCCGGTTCTGGGTGAACGCCCCTGTCTAGAACCATAGCAAGGGTCCTCTGTATATGGCAATTCAATATAATTAAATGGCAAAACTAGGATCTCACACACAATGGCAAGACGTCGCGTAAATTGTCTTTGTTACAGCTGAGAAAAAAAAATTGGAACCTCCGAAACAGCATTTCGGGAGAACGGTTTTCGGAAATGTGTGCCCTAGCTTGGTTTGATCGACGTACTTTACACTATATGCCATCGTCGCGCCCAGGGTTCGGTCGTCGGAGCCGCGATACTTCATAAGTTTGCTGATATGAAGGGGCCATGGGCTCCCATTCTGGACAAATTAGAATGATAATTGCAAGCTACTAAGCATTGCTCGATATTATAGCACAGGATTGTGTTAAGGAATGAAGCGCCCGAGTTTCAAAGACAGGCACGTCCACATATCTGGAATTATCACTGACTAGACATCGCCATCACTGCTTCGTCGTCTTTCAGGCTTTCATGTTCCGCTCGGCATAGACATCATGCACAGGTGGACCCTGAGGTTTGCAGACACGGTTTCTGCTAGACCCGATCAAAACCCCTAAGTCCGCTATGCACGGTGTCCTGAGTTTCGCCACATTTGCAACATGAAGCATTCGTGTTGCACACATTCCTGTTCCATAATGATTTTGGTGGAACACGCCATGTTCAATTCGTGATGATTGCTGGAACTGACCGATCGAATTTCCGTCAATGCCATAATTGACTGGGGACGTTGACAAAGCAAATGGGACGAACCAGTTGTCGATGTCCGTCAACGACATGAATACCAATCTCTCACGATTTGACACTGCATTCTTTTCATATATGCACCATGATTATTCGGGCAGCTCGAGCTTATTACACGCCCCAGTCATGTCAAGAGAGCCAAATTGGATCGCGCATTACACGATTTGCGCATTACGAAATCAATTTAGCAGGGGCACCCACAAAGACGAATATTATGTCAGGCTTTAAATCTTTGAATTCGATAGTCAGCAGGTTCTCGTCTTCCGATTTTTTATATGATGACATGCAGTCTGCTGTGCGACAGTGTGTTGTTCTTTAACTTATGAATTATCTTTTCTCTCACTTTCTTGGCGACGGGGGTTACCGGCTCAATATGCTAAATGACGCATGCAAAAATGGTCAGCAGTGAGAGAGTTCATCTTAAAGCGTATCCCAGATGGTACGAACCAAATCAAGGTGGTTGAGCACGTTGGTTATAACAATTGAGTATTGAGTGTGAGTGAATGTCTTATCTTTGGGCATATCACAGTATTCTTAGAACAATCGACTGAGTCGATCTACGCAAAAGGCTGAACTAATATCTACTGATAGTAGCTTTTAGGGGGGGTTTTTTTTTGGTGGGTAGGGGGGG
>RBNI01001650.1:0-21465 GCA_003990745.1 Jimgerdemannia flammicorona | reverse complement strand
GTGGTAGTTGCAAGTCCTACTCTCAACTGCTGTCTGAAGGCAGGGACTTCAGCTAGTTGTCCAAAAGTGGCATTGACCTTCTGTTCCTTGAGGTCCTTGTAGATGTCATACTGGTGGATCTTGGTCTTGTGCAGCTTCTGTTCCTTTTTGCTTTCACTTTCTCCTGAGACTGGAGTAGTGCCTTCAATAATTTGGCAGGCAGCTTCGTCTAACTCCATGTCTTGAACAATCTCCTTGGGTTGGGTCTTGCTTTGAATGGTGATAGCTGGAGTCTTCTTTGGTCTTCCAACTGGCTTGCTATTGCTCTTCTTGTCATAGGGCTCGGACTGAGTTCTGGTACCTTCAGTAGCAGGGTAGAATTCAAGCTCCTCATAGTATTCTTCATCATCAGTATCACCAATCTCCTCGATGACTACTGCATTGGTTTATTCTCTGGTTCTACTAGCATTGCTTGGTTGGGCTTTGCATCTCATTTCGGTCATGCAATTCTTTGCATAATGGCCTTCTTCTCCACATCTGAAACATGTGATGTTATTGTGTTCTTCTGTAGCAGCTGCAAATCTCTGCACTGGTCTCCTGTTGGCACTTCGAACTTCTCTAACAACATCACCAAGGTGTGCAGTCATCTCGGCAAACTGCTTGGCAAGTTCTTCCACTGGGTCAGCTTTGGCTGTCTTGGGGGTAGGTGTGGTTGGTTGTCTGTTCACAACTGTAGCAGGTAAGATACTAGTTGGCTTTGATGGCTCCATCTTGATGCCAGTTATTTTCTCTATTGAGTGTTCGACAGGGTGTCTGGCAGTCCAATATCTCTGTGCAAAGACCACTTTCTGATCAAGGGTCAGTGCAGCTGGGGTAGACCAGATTGCTAGGGCAATTTCAGGGTGTACTCTTTTGAGGAAGGTTGAATCTGCTATTTGTTCCTTGAGGCAGTCATCATAGCCAGCCAAAACAATCTGGTGGCAGATTCGGGTATAGAATGAGTTGGGATCTTCACTAAGTCTCTGGCAGATAGTATTGAGTTGATCCTTGAGAGCTTGCTTGATCTCTTTGGTATAATATGTTGTTCTGAGGAAGTCCTTCATGTTGGCAAGTTTGACTGTATTAGCACCAGCAATGGTGACTGCATTGAACTTGTCTCTGGCAGGTCCTCTGAGGCTGACTGATAGAAGGGCCAATTGAGCATCTACACCAAGGGCTCATATGGCAGCAAATTGTTCAAAGTCTTCAATGAAGATCAGGATTGACTCTTCAGTAGTATATCCATAGAATGTAGGGGGATGCATTTCCATCTTGTCTTGAATTCTTGCAGGGGTGACTCTTGTAGTCAGGGTAGTTGTTATGGGGGTTGTTCATTTTTTAGCTTGAAAGTGAGGGATTCGTCTTGAATCACCAGCCAATGGGCACCAAATTGTCATATAGTGGTCGCTGAATCCTTCAAATACACTAGATTCTCTTCAAGGTGTATCTCTTAGACTAACTCAAGTTGTTATAAGCAAGTTCTTATTGGAGTGCCTTCCCAAGGTCTTATAGTCCTCAAACTTCTTATCTTTAACTATCTTGTTATCTCTTAGATTGCTTGCAAGGAAGTGTGTGTATTGCACTGAGTTGACTGACTTTATTTCAAAGGAAATAAGAGGGGTATTTATACAAAATATAATTCAATAGTTGCTAAGATATAAAGCTAAATATAAATTCCAATAACTAAAACTACCAAGTTCCAGGGCTGGCATTATTTGGTATCACATCAAAATACCAGTGCTGGAATAATTTTGCATCACCTCAGAATACTGGTGCTGGCATTATCTAGTGTTATATGAGAATACCGGTGCTGGCATTATCCAGTGTAACAAAGAACTTAGAGCAGAAAGTTCAGGACCATGGGGGCTTCATCATCATCATCATCATCATCACTGAAGGAGATGAGATCTGTGAATTCATCATGCAGGTTGTGTATTTCGCATATGTCATGCAGGATGATATCATCGATGACGTCATCATGTTCAGCTGTGGTGGGAAAATCGGGAACAAGATCTGGAGCTCTCCAGTCTATGAGGTTCTCTTCCACAAAATAGGGAATAAATGTGGGGTCTTGGGGAGATCTAACCTGAATGCTTGGGCCTTGGAATACTGAGATCAATCCTTACAGGAATTGATCTGGGTTGTCCTAGAGGATAGGGTGCCAGAAGTCTTCTACTTCTTCGCTATTGAGGGTGATAGTGGACTGGGCTTCTGTAGCCACCCTGGCTTCTAGTGCATTGATATGGTGGGATGACAGGTCTCTGAAGTCTGAGACTCTAACATACTCCAAGTTGGGGATCGACCATAGTACATGCCTAAAGATCTGATGGATCTTCTTAGCTGTCCTCATCTCATGTATATCCATGGAAGTGGCATCTTGTAGCTCTTGGGTACTGGCCTGTGGGAACTTCTGGCAGAGGAGGTTTCCTATTTCATACTCCTGCTATATTTAGAGGTATTCGGTAGCAATGGTGATCCTTGTTTCCATTTCACAGTGGTAGAGAATGAAGTGATAAGGGTCTGCAGTGCCCAGGTAGATACTAGGAGTCCTTCTTGAGTGGGTCCTCATGGCTCTTCTGATGTCTTGGAACATCCTTTCTTCAACTGAGGTACCTTGGTGGTTCCTTGACCTTGAGGTTTGGCAGGCAGCAGGTATTTCATTTGTGGTAAGTCTTTGAGCTATTTTGGGATTGGTGGTTCTTGTTGGTTGCTACTACTGCGGTTTTTTGATCCTTCTTTTATATTCTTCAGGATACTTATGCTGTGGTCACAATGACTCACAGTTGATCATTATTGCTCATCTTGTATGCCATATAATCTTCTTGTGCTCCAATCTGGTGGCTTGCAAGGAAAGGCTATCTCCTGTGCTAATGTCATCATTCTGGGGTCACTGTTATAATATATAGTATGTACTGTATATAAGATGATATTACATTCTTATTCACCTCCTTGAATTCCTGGAAATATAATTGTAACTCCATTTGCTTCAATATTGCTTTGGTCAGATAACATATATTGAGGTTGCCATCTAGGTGCCATAGATTGAATTCTTTTTAGTCCAGCTGTGACCATTAAGCTATCTTCATCACTAACAAAGATATGATACTGATATCCCAACATCTAATACCATCTCAAATATATAATGTAAATAAGTACCATTTCTACTTATTAGTATTATATATTGAATCCATTAGAGTTAGCAAGCCATATTTTATCAACTTTGTCAATTGTTCTGGTCTAGCAAAACTAAAGTCTTTTTTTAGTTCACTAGAATGAAAATAGTCCACCTGATATTGTCAGTTCTTCAGATAACTAGTAGCTTCTTCAATGTCTTTTTTCAGATTATCATCACCAATCAGATATATATTCATTAGACCTCAGATTTTTGCCTGAATGTTAGCAACCTCAATTTGATATAGATGTTCAACTCCAGATCCTTCTCTGAATTATTTTGTGGCAATTTCCTTGACAGCAGCTGTAATAGCAGGTGGATGATATAATTTGCTTATTTCTTCAGCTGCTAAAGTCTTGATAGCCTCAAAATACTTTAGTATATCACTTTCTTCAAGAGTATGTATATGATTGGGTGAATTTTGATATCATTTGATTTGTACTATTTGTGTTGTCTCCAAATGAGTAATCTTGATTTTTGCAGAACACTGGTCAGATTTACAGATTTTGGTTTTTCTGCACTTTTCTTCAAGAACTCCATCTTGACATATACTAGATTTTATATATTTTGTCAGACAACATATATGTTGTCCAACTATTACCATTTTTGGGTTCACTTGTAGTCCAAATTGACCATATATTTGATATATGTGGCCACTGTTTTTTGAATTCTTGTGCAGAAATTTGGAATGGTTGTTCAATATTGAAAAATTATTGATGGAATATTTCAGCCATTGTAGTATATATAGAAGGATAGATGGGTAGATATATAGAAAGAAAGTCTGATAGACAGATAAGTTATTTAAAATAATTGGTATATACATATATATGAGTGCATCCAGCCCTTATACACTAGCTCATATATCAGCCTATATACCAGCCCATACATCAGTCTGTATATCAACCTGTATACAGCCTATAATACTAGCCTATATACTAGTCTGTACACTAGTCCATACACAGCCCATAATATCAGCCTATACACCAGCCTATATACCAGCCCATATATCAGCCCCAATCATGATAAGCAAGTCATAGACAATTTCTAAAAATAATTCTGGTACTGCTAAGTTGTGACAGTGGATACTTTAGTAAACCCCAAATTTGGCTAGTTAAAGTGCAGTTACTGTTTATATAACTAACTAACTAAGCTGAATATAGCTAGTTAAATATGTAGTTACTAACTTACTCAAATTTGGCTAATAGAGCCATCTTTATATATCTTAAAGTTCAATGTGATAAGAATTATATCATTCTCATCTTTCTCCTTATTTTCTTTAGAGAGTCCAGCCAAATCATTTTCTGCATTCTCTACAGTTGTATTGGGATCAGTGAGAGGGTCTTGGAAGAGAGAAAGGAAGTTGTAGGCATTATCTTCCAGTAGAATAAGTAGGTCATCATTATTCTCCAAGTTATCTGAGGGGGTGATGTCATTCTGCTCTTGAGGTCTCCAGTCAATGGTGAGGTCATCCACAAAGTAGGGAATATCTGTGGAGTTCTGAGAATAGTGAACTCTTAGGGGAGGGCCTTGAAATAGTACAATCAGACTATAGAGGAATTGGTCTCTAGAATAGAGTTCTACAGATCTTGAACTTCATCACTTTTAACTATGATAGTAGATTGAGTATCCTCAGTAACTATTTTCTCAAGGTGGTCTGTACAGCAACTTGTCAATTCTTGAATATCAAAGACCTTGACATACTCAAGATTGGGAATAGTCCAGAGTATATGTCTGAAGATCTGGTAGACTCTTCTGGTCAGTTTTTGCTCATGTCTGTCTATATAAGTATTTATAATTTCTTGAGAGCTGGTCTGTGAGAACTTCTGGCAGAAGTGATATCTCATTTCATATTCTTGTCACATCCAGAGGTACTCAGTAGTGGTGGTGATTCTTATTTCTATTTCCCAGCAGTTGAGAGTGTGGTTTCCCAGCCAATCTGACTTCTCCTCCCAGCCCAGATCTAATCTTTAGCCAGCTTCAATAGCCTCTTCACTACTCAGGCTAGAGAGTCTAGATGATATGCTAAATACCACAGCTTTGGCAGCTAGTAGATATTTAAATTGAAACATGAGATGTGGTAGCCTCCTCAACTTTGCAGGGCCTCCCCTCAAACAGCCACCCACTGCTCCCACTAAGATCTTGGTAGGACTGATCCATAAATCAATAGATAGATGCCCAAGTACTGTACAGTATCTCTAGTAGGAATAATTGTTCCAATGACATCTCCTCCCATCAGACCATTACCCAATATCATTGTTTCATATTTATATCAGTTGATTTTAGCTCCAGAGTGCACCTCATACCACTCCACTGTTTTCTAGAGCTCCTTGACATTAGTGATCAATCTCAGACCAACTACTATATCATCTACAAAGGCCCTAACTTTCTACACAATTCCAAATACTGAGAGCTCCACTACCTTTCACTGAATTCTATCCATCAATAGCTCTAAGGATAGAGTATACAAAATAGAAGACAGTGAGTTCCTCTGGAGAACACCTCTACCCAGAGGAAATACTACTTCCTGATGACTATTGCACATGAGTACTACTCTACTCCCTTCCAGTAGGCTGATCATTGCTACTCAGAACTACTAAGGGATACTTATCCTATTCAATACCTTTACTAATCAGATCCACCTAACCTGGTCATATGCCTTCTCCTGATCTAAGAAGACCAATCTTCCATCCAGCTCACAGGCTTGAGCCTCTTCAATAACACTGTAGACTTAAGCTGTGCTATCTCTAATGAGCTGGCCTCCTACAAAACCTCATTGCTCTTCATCCAAGACTTGCTAGACCACCTTCTGCAGTCTTATAACCACTATCTTGGTGACCAACTTCCTGTCCATATCCAAGAGCATGATAGGTCACCAGTTCTTCCAGTCCTCTCTCCTGCTCTTATCCTTATATAGCAGTACTACCAGCCTCAGATCCTGCTCTCCCACCCACTTCTCTGACTGTAATACTAAGTCACAAAGTGCTATTATCTCTTCCAGCACTCCTGAGTCTCCTACTATCTTCTTTCAGAAGTCTCAGGGCAGACCATCCTCTCCTGGTACCATGCCCAGTATAGTCACAGTAAGAACCTGGTGAATCTCTCTCTTCTATACCAGCATCACCAAGCTATCAAGCCCCTCTGCTTGAGATGGGTACCAATCCTTCAAAGTGTATTCAATGGTGGCAGCATCAGCCCCACCCTTCTCCTCACTCCATAAACCACTCCACCTCTCCTTCAGCAAGCCTAGAATGTCTTATGGCCTATACACCAGTAGTCTATCAGAATCTAGTACCCTCTCCCACCTCTGCCTCACTCTCCTCACCCAAAGGATCCTTGAGAGGTACTTAGAGGGCCTCTCCCCCTTCTCCAGCCCCTGCTAGTATAACTTTGCAGCTAAACACTACATCTATATCTCCTCCTTCCCTCTTAACACCTGTTGTAACTCAGTGACCTCCAGCTTAGCCTATATTAACCTTCAGTCCTCCACCCCCTCTAGGGCCAAAAGACCTACCCAATTTTTCTGAAGTCAAGCCAATCTAGTGGAAGCCCAGGCCACCCTCCTCCTCCTCTGTCTCTCCACTACTCTACCAGCCTTGCTCTAGTAAACTCTAGTAGCTTCCTTCAACCTTACCTATCTAATATCAACTGAGGCACCCTTATGTACTCAGCCCTCCACTTTCTGCTAAATATCCTTGGCTCAATTGTTCCATAATACTTTCTCAGCTAACAAAGAGGAATTGAGACACCAATATCCAGGCCCATCCTCACTTCCCCCAAACTGCTCATGCCTTAATAAGCCCTAATAGTCTGACCATAGACACCACTCAACCTCTAGAGACTTCTAGATATCCAGACCCCAGTATTCAGCTATTAGCATCCAGTCAATTCTAGTCTCCAGACCATCCACCCAATGAGTATAGACCCTCCTATCTCCCTACATCACCCATCCAGCATCCACCAAGGAACTAAGTTGCTCCACCTCCTCTCAACCCTCCAGACCACTACTCCTGCCCTCTGTATTTCTCCCCCCATCTGTCCTGTCCAACTGTGCCAAGTGAACTATGTTGAAGTCCCCTACAAGCACCTCCACTCCTGTCTCTACAAGTACTCCACTATCCAAAAGGTAATCAATCTACTCTATATGCTTACTTCTGACTGCAGGGCAGTAGTAATATCTAACCACAATCAACTCCTATCTAGGTCAATGCCACTCTCTCTAAACCATATAATTTCCCAGTTCCTGCTCCCACAGATGTTCCCTCACCCTTTCTGCACCAGTAGCCCAACCTTGCTATTCCAGACTACTGCTCTACTCCATTCTCTCATCTACTCCTATTGATCAAGATCCTCCTCACATTATACATCCTATAAAAGAAATAGATCTACCTCTAAACTCTTTAACTAAGTAAAAATGTTATGTCACCTTCAGAACTCTGCAGGTCATTCACATCTAATAAGAAAATATTGGTTGTACTATTCATAAGGAATAATGTTAAATAGATGTATCTACTCTATAACTCTATGTTCACTTCCTCCCTAGCTAAGTCTAATTCATACTCAGTAGTAGTCTCTACTCCCTCAACTAGCTTAGCTTCCAGTCCACTCAAGAGCTCATCTATTGTAGTATCATCCTTCAACTCTATCTCTTCCTAGTACTCCAAATAAGCCTCTTATCAAATCTCCAATCTACTTTTCTGCTCTCCAGAAGACTGTATACTCTCTAGTAGCTACCACCATCTCTGCCTCTCTCTCAACATCTACCTCATAACTCTCCTCATCCAAATATACCACCAGTACCTCTTTTGCCAGGGCCTCTACAATACTATTATCCTGTAGAATCTGCACCCAGTATTCCTCACTAATGACTTGCAAGTCTACATCTCCCAACTCCTCAGCTACCAAGTTATTCATCAACTAGTATAGCCACTGCAAGTCCCCAAAGTCCTTGCCCCCAGACATCATAGACCAGCCAGCCCAAGCATCACTGTATCTGCCCCAGCACTCACAGACTTGTCCCACTCCTCCTCAGGGACATCCACTAGCTCCTCCTCTCTGACTGCAACTACCTGCCTTCTACTTGTTACCTCAGATATACCAAATCAAATGTGGTAAGTTCCCAGTATCTCTACATTCTCACTAGCCATTAGCTGGATATCCTAAGCTTTCCTTCCTATGTCCTTACTCTCCTCTCACACCTCTAGTATACTATCATCATAGAGAGCCTGATCTCTCTCTCCTAGCCCCTGCTCATATACTTCAGTACTCTCCCAACCTCCACCCCTGCCCAGATGCTCTCTTTAGCTTCTCTAGTCACCTCTTCCAAGCTCATCTTTCCCTTCTCCTTCTCTTTCAGACTTGCCAACAGCTCCTGCTGTCTCTTCTACCTCTGAGCTCTCTTCCCTATTCTCTATCTACCTGAATATACTTTTCATCCACTATCTTCAAGTATATTGATTCTACATATTTCTGCCAGACCTTGGCCTACCTCTCTACCACTCTACTGAGCTCCTCCAATACCTCCATCAAGTCCTCCTCCTCCTCCACACTTCTCTTTACTCTTATTATCTTACAGATAAAGGCTCTCCACATCATCACCACTGGCTAATCACATGGCTTTCCAGTAGCCTTCTTCTCTACCAGTCTAAGATGAACATCTATATCTCCTATTCTGAGAGAGATCCCCTCCTAGACTTAAAACCTGATATCTATCACCTCACTATACTCAGCTATAACTTCCTCAATCTCCTCCTCATCTCAACCACTGTCACTGTAGGTATCTCTTTTACTAGGAGCTGAATCACTCTTGGGTCCTATCTCAAACAGTATACCAAAGGTACCACCACCTCTCCTATAGTTAACCCCATCTTCACTGTCTCCTCCAGAGGTTCAGCCTTCTCAAAGCCCACCTTGACTCCCTTCAAACCTTTTAGAAACTTCACTGAAGCTGCTTCAGCCATATACTTTGAAATCAGACTCAAGACCATATTTGCTGTGACTACTAATCCTCTGAAGCACAGTGTAATCACAAACTCCAAAATTGATTTCTTGAGTAACAGAGTCACTGCTAGCCCTGTTACACCATCAGCCAGATCCCTAGTCCTCTCTAGCCCCTGTGACTCATTCTAACTATCAGTAGTCACATCTGGATTTTTTTTCCAGATCCCCAGTCACTCTTCAATCAGTAGTCTTACTACTTTCCCCAGTCACCACTCCACCAGTCCTTCCATCTATCCCCTGAGATACTACCCCTCTAGCCCTTACCTCCTTTGACTTTTTCTTACTGCTCTCTTATCCCCCACCAGCTCCAATAGGCCATCCTCTTAGCTTCACCTTATCTGCAAAGCTCAGCCCCCCCTACTCTCCTACTTTAGTACCAGACCATCCACCACTGCTTAGCCCACTCTGGTCTCCAGAATCTCCCAAAGACTCTATTCTCAGTCTATACTCTCTTCTGACATATTGCTAGTTGAAGGCCCCAGGTCTATCTAACCCAGTATACATATTGGCTCACTTGTTTGTTGCCATATCCTTGGTAACTTTCTCCAATAAATAATTCAAAAGTATGTTTCAAAGTTTGTATGATATGAATGTTTGTAGAGAAAGCTAGCCATATCTAACAGACCTCTTTCTATTTAGTGTATGGCTGAGAAGTACAAGATCCAGCTAAACCAATTCAGCTGGATTTAGTGAAACAAGTTACTGAAGAGATTATCTGGTTATATGAAGTATGCCAGTAAGTACAGATTTATTGCTAAAATATAAAAATACCTATAACTTTAAGACTGATCTTAAATCTCTACTCATTGAACAACAAGTCTTCATATACTATACTATTATAGAAGGAAACTAGAGTACCAATTGAACCAAAATAGAAAGGATCTTATCTTATTTACTAAAAGTTCATATACTACACTTATTAACTCAAGACTCTAGATAGAGTTAAACTTAAGACTAAAATATACTACAACTATATAAGACCTTATTACTCAGTAGAAGCAAAATACATTTGAACAACTCTATTCACTCCATCTATATCATCTCTATTAAAGAATGACAGATGCTTTATATAGAACTTAAGAAAGCCAATATCATTAAAACCAATCTCAAGTCTATCTATATGATAGATATTACTATTAGAAATTACCTCAGATTACAGAAAATATCATTTCTGAGAGGTTTGACCCCTCAGCTACAACAATGAAAGTCCTCACCCTAGATAAGGATGGCCAGTCCTTGCAAATGCACCAACAGTTCAAAAAAAAAGAGAACTAAGACTACTATTCCTATATAACTACCTCTACCAAGAACAGCTTTAATTTGCAAGGAATAGATGTAATGATACCTTAGAAACTGATGATATCAAAAGCCAGAGGACTGCTTAGACTTCATAAGTCTCTGTTTACAAATTATGACTCAACTATGACTCATCTTGACCAGAAGATGATCTGTATCTTGACCAGAAGATGATCTGCATCTTGACCAGAAGATGATCTATATCTGAACTCATTGTGACTCATAGTGACCTCAGCAGTATACTACTCCAAATCAGGTAACCCTACCTCTGGACTAAAGAAGGAGACCCTTAGGATATAAAAGAAGTATCAAAAAGGAGTATAAGATATTATCCATAAATAAGAAACTCACCACAAAACAAAATACTCACTATCTACCAAATAGCAAGATCAAGGATCCATTGGTCTAATATCAGATATTCTCTGATATCAAAAGAACTATGAGGATGTATATAAGTAGAACCCAAAGCCTGAACCTCTTTACAAAGAACCCATACTACTATACTCTTAACTGCTATAAAATAGAAACAAGAATCTCTACTGCTACTAAGTATCTCTGGGTGTGGTAAGAATACAAGTTAGAATATTATCTCTGCCAAGATCTCTCACAGACTAGTTCTCAAAAAATTACAGATACTACATGCCTAGATAGATATGAATAGAAGTTGACCAAGAGAGTCTACTAGATCTTTAGGCATATACCCTGGACTATTCCCAACTTGGAATATGTCAAGGTTTTAGACATTTAAAACCTAATAAGCTGCTTTATAGACTATCTTAAAGAAATGGTTACAGAAGAAGCCTAGTCTACTATTATAGTTAAGAGTGATGAAATTCAATATCTTTAGAACCCCATCCTAGAAGATAACCCAGATCAGTTCCTTTAAGGTCTAATTGTATTATTCTAAGGTCCTCCTCTGAGAGTCTGCTACTCTCAGAATTCTACAGATGTATTCTACTCTATAGATAACAACACTATTGGCTAGAGATCTCAAAAACTAGAGCAGAGTAAACTACTTATTTCATAAGAAGAAGACCTTCACAATCTTCTAGAGAAGTATACAAGCTCTCTTTTGTCATCTACAGAACCCACCACCAACTTCAGTATAACTGTGGAGAATGTAGAAAATGATTTGGTCAGACTCTCTGAAGAAAATGAAAAGAAAGATAAAAATGACATAATCTCAGTTATATTGAACTTCAAGTTACATGAGGATGACTCTATTAGCCAAATTTGAGTAAGTTAGTTAGTTGTATAAACAGTGACTACCTAACTAGCCAAATTTGAGTAAGTTAGTTAGTTGCACAAATAATAACTATCTATTAACTAGCCAAATTCATCATAAATATAAAATTAGTCTTATCTAGCTAGTTAGTTACTTAATTTCCAAAAGTGTACTAAATAATATCTTCTAGTAACTATGAGTTACAACCAATTATATAACCTGAAATTTATATAAATACCTCCTTAACTTATAGTGAATAAACCTCAGTCAGCTTGAGTTTGAAGAATTTACTCTCACTACCACTATGAGAATTGAATATAAGACTTTAGAAAATATTAGAATATTACTAGAAAACTTAGCCAAAGATATCAGAATAATTGCCAACCTACCAGAAAGCTCAGAAAACCTATGAAAATAATTGCCAGGAAACTCAAAAATAATGAAACCCTACTATAGTCAGTATACTGCTACAGCTAAATAAGGGAAATGACTACTATTAGGATTCAAACCCCAGAAAACATCAGAATACTGCCAGAAAATATAGAGAACCCACAAAACTCACCAGGAAATTTTTCAGTATACCAGAATCTGTGATATATATTCTTTCACCTTTTGTTATTTCAAATATCCAGTCATATGATCAATGACTTATAATATGTAAACTCTAACTTAATATGAACTTCAATGATATCTGAACTCTAACCTTATGCAATAAATGTAAATAAATCAAATAGCAGTTGAACTGAACATTAAGTCAGAATATTGTTAAAGATAAAGAGATATATAATATAAATATATAGTGATATATTGAGCTGTATAAGTTAGCAAACAATCTATATAAATTACATACTACAATAGATCTCTCAGTTATATAGATCACTTAGCTATATAGATTTTATAAATATATAGATCTCTTAAATATAAAATAACTTATAGAAAAAGAAGTCTTAGCTTAGCTACATACTATATAGCTAGCAAACTTGTATAAATATCTCTAGTATTTAGAGTAAATAAATCTCAGATCGAAATAGTTCAAGCAAAGAGACAAGAAACTAATAAGCCTATAGATAGATATATATACTTTGAACTCACTTACCCCTACATCTAAGGACTCTGAGGAGTCAAAGAAGATTAAGTATTTAAGATAAAGAAATCTGCTGTATTTCTGCTATTATATATCTATTATATTATAACTTAGTACTTATTAACTGGTAATTCAAGCTAAATCTCTCACTTTTAAGCTAAATAATGAATAACTACTATTACCTGAATATACACTCAAATCAAATGAAGACATCCAGATAATATAGATATAAGACCACTAGTATTTCATAGATATATATATCTCTGATAAATCAATCATTATCTTTCTTAATAATTTTAATTAATATACTATTATAAGAACTCTATCAGTATAATAACAAGTGGTTCTAATACTATTCAGTCTCTAAGGACTAGCAAGAGCTATATTTATAGCTTTGACTTATACTAGAAATAATGATACTGCAATACTGATAACTCAGAAGACCTGATTACAAACCACTTACTATATAGATAAAATTAAGCAGGTCCTGAAGGACTAACTCAATAGTATCTACCAAGAAATAAATAAAGACCCAAATATCTTCCATACCTAAATCTGCTATTAGATAATCTTAGTCAATTATACTGATACTAGCAGAGATCAAGTAACTAAAGTAATTTTTATAAAAGGAATTCACTTAGAGATAGCTATAACAATCTAATCAATACTAATAGTCCTAGACTTAATACAGAAGGTGACATATGCTCAGTAATATTAGATAGTCAGATAATCTTAAGACCACATAATGGAGAGAGTTACAGAAGTCAGAATCAAAGTACTCAAGATAACTAGTATAATTTCTATAATAGTAATTAATTAAAACCTACCTTAACTAAAGACTACAGAGTAGTAGAGGAATAGTGATTCTATAGAGGAACTTACCAAGAAGTTCACTGAAATAACTGCTCATCTAGAAGATATATTAAAGGAAATTAGAGAAAGAGATTGTCACTCTGTTCAGAATTATTTTGCTATCACTATAGATAAAAAGAGAGAAACTTGCTATACTTGTGAAGAAGAAGGCCACCACTTCTATAAATACATAAGTAAGACCAAGTGTAAGGTCTAGCTAAGCAATATTATCAGAAACTATAAATAGCCCAATACTATCACCTTTGAAGAAATTAGAGATTCAGAGAAAGAGGAAGAATGAGAAGCTTATTCAGCCCTTATCTCTAAGAAAGATATTCACCTGAAACCCTATAAGATACCATCAGAAAGACCCAAGAAGAAAGTAATAGAATAGCCAGTAGAAGGACAAACAAAAGTACTTACAGAAATTGAAATTATAGCTAAAGAAATAGATCAAGATATAGAACTTGAATAAGTAGTTGAAGATATTATTCAAGACAATACTTCTATCAGTGAAGAAGAAAAGAAGAAGAAGCTCTAAAAGAGTAAGATCTTTAAGTATGATATCTTCAAGGATCTCAACTAGCAAAAAGTCAATATAATCTTTAGACAGTTAGTAGCAATTCCTATCTTCAGATAGTAAATAAGACTGAGACTTATAGAAATAGTTAAAGATCAAGAATGGAAGATAGTAGAGACCAATAATATATAGAAATATTCTGATAAAAAAAAAGTGAAAAAGATAACTGTAAGATCTCTACCTATACTATCTATCAGATTTAAGATAGAATCTTTAAAGTAATTATTGATATAGAAGTAGAAGAATTTCTCCTCAGTAAGAAAGCTATAGACTGTCTAGATTTGAAAATTGAAAAAGCTATAAAATTGATATTCATTATAGCTGATAGCACAAGAGCCACTCCTCTGGAAAATATACAGAATATTTCTATTAAGTTTAGAAGAGTAACTATTTTAATAGATGTGATCATCACAAATACCACCAACTATGACATCCTCATTAGTAACTAGTAGCTTTATAAGACCAAGACTATAATCAATATAAACTCCCAAAAGATGTAGATTGTTTACTGAGAATAAAAGATATGAATTTTTATCAATATTAATAAAGAAGTACTTCCCAAGATAGAGGGAAAAGGTAGCAAGCAAGAAGAAGCCTATATAGTAACTACTCAAAAGAAGAATAAGAATATCAGATGGATTAGTGAAGAAGACTAGTATAAGAAGATTGCTAAAGGATATACTCCACAAGGAGTATATTCTCATAGAATTTAAATATACTATATGAAGTATATAGATGAGTACTATCAATATATTGTTAAGATCTATAAGATTTATTATGAGAAGAAGGAAAGAAGATAGAAGTAGTAAAAAAGAAAGACTAAGAGGATGAATCATTAGCCTTCTTAGATGATAGTGATGATAAAGAAGAAATCAAAGTTAAGATTCAGATAATTTATCCTGATATAGTTCTACCAGAATATAAGTCAGAAAATACAGTCAGAATAGGTATTATTATAGTTGAGGAGACAATTCTTGAACCTCAGACAATTACTCTACTTGCAACTAGACTAGAGATAACTATTCTCAAGAACTATATTAGAATACTTAAGATAAGAAGTAGTTTAGTCAAGAGTGAAATTTTGATTAAAGGAGGAGTTATTAATTATGATTATATTGGAGAAATCTTAGTTCAAATTACATATCACCCTTTCTTTATTATAATTCACATTATACAAACTTCTGATAATACTTTCTGTAAGATTTTTAAAGAAAAGATGATAATAATATATTAATGAGCAAGAATTCTGAGAAGCATGCTAGGCAGGATAGACTTAGTGCATTCAACTGGTGAGCTATAGCTTGGGGGTAGGTCTCTTGGGCTCTCATTCAGATAGACATAGGGGTGGTAGGAGTGTAAGACCAAGTACTGGTAGATCTGGGGCTGGGAGGATGAGCTTTGTAGATAAGATCAAGGCTGAGAATTGGTCAACAGAGCTAGATAGATAGCTAGAGAGAAGAAAGGAGAAGGTACAGACTGAAGGGCCTAGAGGGACTACACTAGAGTGCCATAATGATGAGAGAAGAGAGACTGCTGATGGTAGAGTAACTGTTAATCTGGAAAAAAAAAAATCCAGATATAATAACTGATAAAAGAGCTAGACAAGAGAGTAGTACAAAATAGAGAGATTTGGCTGATGATATAATAGGCTTAGTGGTATCACTATTACTCAAGAAATTGGTTTCAGAATTTACTATTATACTGTACTTCTAGAGCTTAGTAATTATAGTGAAACTAGTTCTAGGATTACTAACTTAGAAGATTAAAGAGGCAGTCTTAGTAAAGTTTCTGAAGAGATTCAAAGAGGTAGAGATGGGCTTTGAGAAGGAGGATTTGATACTGAAGGTATTGAAAAAGGAGTAGTAGTCAGGAGAGTGATAGTCTCTATGGTAAGATATCTATAGTGGAACTCTTGAGTAGTTCAGCTAGTAGTGGCAAATATTTCTACAGTAAAGAAGAAGGAGGCAAAAAAGCTGATTGTTGATATTATAAAGGAGTATAGAGATATTGTGAATATTAACTTCTGAGTTTAGGAGGGGATTGAGTTCAGGATAGGAGATGTGGATGTCTGGGTAAGACTGGCTAAAAAGGAGACCATGAGAAAAGAGAGAGACTGACTGATAGCACTAAAGTGAGACTCTGTTAAGTTAAGATATCAAGAGTAAAGGGGGTGCTAGAGGAGGAGAAGGATATGCTGGAGACTTTGAAGGATCTGGCTGAGGTGGTGGAGAAAAGATAGATAGTATAGAAAAAGTATGAGACTAGGATAGTGGTAGAGATTGTTAATGACAAAAGAGTACATCTAGACTGAGCTATATGAGAGAAGGCTAAGGGTAGACAGCAGTAGAAGAATCTATTGGTGAGCTTAGAGAGAAACCCCAAGGCAGCAGTAGACATAGCAGTAGTGACTGATTTGAGAGTTAGTATCTGGGCTAAGAGATTAAAGAGGCTGTAGAGAGAGGACTCAGTGGAGGGTGGGATATAAGAAATAAGTTCTATAGTTGAAGATGAGGTAATAGCATATGAGGTTCTGATGCAATATAGGGTTCTATCTGTGAGAAGAGAGAATGAGCTGCAGAATGTATCTGAGAAGGACTGAGATGAGTCAGTAAGAGTAAGTACAGAGAGATAATAAGAGATAGAAAAGCCAGGGCTAATTCTAAGAGAAGAGAAGATTGGGGATGAGTACTGACTCCAGAAGGCACTGTCAAATATAGTTGCTGATAAATTGGTATAATAACCCTTTCTTTATTTTTAGATAATTAGAATGTTGTGGGAAAATTACTTAGAAATTTAATATACAAGTGTATCAAAAAGCCTTCAGTGTGAGGAAGTGCTCACTTAAAAATAGTTATAGCAGTAATACTCTTCTTGATAACTGCTGTTATAAGAGAACTGTTCTTTACTATATATAACTGAATTTGTCTTAGAATTCAGATTCAAAGAGGGGTTTTTCTTAAGTCTTTAAAATTTATATACTAGTCTCAGTTCTGGCAGAAGTTAGCTAGACTTCTAGAGTTTAGTCAGAAACACTAGAGTCACTTAGATATCATTACTAAGACTTAGAGTAATGTGTATATGTGGAGGGGGGACTTGATTCTTATATTAAGAACTAAACCAAACCTACTTTATTTCAGATGAAATATTGGAGATATTTATACAAGTTGGTTTGCAATTTCTGACTAAGTATGAGTGACTAATTTGATAACTATAGATGATCTTTATAATCAGGACCTTTGTAATCAGAACTTTTATAATTAGGATATTTATACTATAGATTGTTAGGTAATAATCAGTTGCTGTGGTAATTGCTACAGTACTAGTTACTAGGATTAAGCTAGATATCATTTATCTGTATTATTTATATTTCATTTGTTATATTTATTATATATATGTTATACTTGATTATGATATCATTGTCACTAGGTCACATGAGCATTTATTATGTCTTCTTCTTTATTATTATATTTCATCTATTCACTTATTCTATTATATTCTTCTTTCCTTAAAAATCAACATCCATATTAATTCAGAAATTGAGAACTAAGAGAGAAGTTAGAGTATTCTCCACATCCTCATTACAGCTACCTTCCTCACCAATTATTGGAGGAGTAGTTGCTAATAGCTCAGTATCAAATATAGAGAAATCAATGAGATCTGCAAATGGTTCTTAAGCATCTATAGATAGTGGTATAGGAGTTCTCTATCTAATATGGTTGGGGTCATCTAGGTAGGAGACTTATTGGTCATATCTGAGAATATCCATTCAGATGAGTGGTCCTTCAAAAAGGTCAGAAAGGTCTTAAAGCTACTGATCTGGATTATTGTTCAGGAGGAGACTCTAGTAGAGTTTACAGTCAGTAGACTTGAGAGTGATCCAGAAGTAGACTTCTTCAGTGACTTTGATCTTCAGTATATTGACCTCAGAAAAGAAGAGATTCTAAAAGTTCTTCAGTTATATATGGTTAAGATTAGAGATCACAAAATATATATATTACATAATTTGGTAAACTTTCTTAATCAGTCTTTGCTCATATCTATCTAAGTAGACCCAGTTTACAACTTGGTCAGTGATTTGGTCTTATGCTTATTAGAAGAGTTGATATCCAATTTCATATTTATACTAGATTTCTAGACAACTGGTAATAAGGTAGGCTCTGTCTATAACTTTACAATAGTTGAGGACATAGTGTTCTAGATCCTGGCTGGTGAGGTTAAGGGCCTCAGAGCAGTAGTTCCTTCTTTAGATATTAATCTAGATATATTCAAAAAGATAGTCAACCTGGCTTGAGAGGGGCTGGCTATAGTAGATAGTTTAGTGATAGGCAGTAGGTATTCTTGTGTTGTTTTTTTTTAGGGAGAGGAAAAGAAAATAGGGGTTATAGTATATTTCTGCTCTAGATATTTATATTTGTTCACTAGTCTGATGTGACTTCATTTTAATCACATTTCTAAAGAAATATATAACCTATTGCTATAAGTAGAGTATATACTAGTTATATGGAAAATATAGCTTAAAAATTTCTTTTTTTGACTTTAGATAGGAAGTTGGTCACTCTGTTAAGATATTGTCCTCCAGGCAGTAGACTGGAAGTTCAAATCTAATCAGATGACTTTCTGTGGCTACTGATAAGAACTATGTATATCATACTAGTATAGTTATCATATATTGCACTAGTTTGAACAGTTCTTCTGGTTTAACTATATATAGGAGGTCTGGAAGAGTTCTTCAATAGAACAATCTTTTTTTCTTATTGACTAATTATAGTATTCCTTTCCTCTCAATATTCAATATTATATATCTCAGATAAATATATATTATCTCTATATTTGCCATGTACTCTGAGTTTAGAGCTATAGTTCCTTTCTCTACTATAAGGTGAGTATTTCTATATAATCCTGAAGAACTGCATATATATTTTCTAGTATTTCTTTCTTTTTTCAGATAGTATCATGAATAGGATATGTAACTCTTCTACTTAGTGAGAAAAAACTGCTTAATTATTTTAGCATATTTGTAGACCTTGAGGTCAAGTACTTTCTTGATTTCAAATTCCTCATAATTATTAATTCTAATTAAGAGTAATAGTGGAACTATATACATAAGGAATAGGTTCACATAGTAGTCTACCAGTTGACTGATATGGAATACTGGATGAACCTGAATATTATAAGGAAGTTGTAGCTTATAATTAACTTTACTGACTTTTTTCACAATCTTATATAGTTTAATTCTTCTAGTGCAGAGTTTCTTAGATAGTTACTATATTAGAGTATCTGGGTAGAGATGGTCTGTTCTGAGTATAACTATATTATCAATATTGTAAGAGACTTCTCTTTACTTTAAGTTGATATACTTGGTCTAATAGTTCTGTACTTTTATGAGAGTATCTCTTGTCATTTGTATGAGATTAGAAATAGTTTCAGCCAAATTCTGAGATACTGAGACTACTGATTTTGTAGTAGTACTCAGGTTTCTTGAGTATTGATCATAATTTAAGAAGAATGGAGTCTTCTTTATAGTGATTTGCTGACTATTATTATAGGTAAACTCAGCATGGACCAGGTACTTGCCTCAATTATTTTACTTATAACAGCAGAAGATACTAAGTATCTGCTTGAGAGTCCTATTGATTTGCTCAGTCTGACCATCTGTCTGGAGGTAGTAGGCTGTGAAGAACTTTAGTTTAGTACTATAAAGAGAGAAAAATGCCTTCTGGAAGTTATTTGTAAACTTGATATTTCAGTCAGATACAATAGTATTAGATATGTCATATAGTCTGAATACTTGGTTGAGAAAGATTTCAGCAATCTCAGAGGCTATGACAGTGGTTTTGATAGGTACAAAATGGGCTAATTTATCAGATAGTCTACAAATACTATAATGATATCTCATCCTGCCTTAGTCTTAGAGAGCTGGACAATAAAGTCCATTGCAATCTAATCTCAGTTATAGCTAGAGATAGATAGAGGTTACAAAAGTCCTATTGGTAAATTGATACTACTTTTAAATCTTTAGCACATTTTACATGAGGTTATAAAAGCTTTGATATCTTTAGTTATTCTTGACTAGTAGAACTCTCTTGAGAGGAAATTATAGGTTTTTTCAAAATCAAAATATCTTACTGCAGGAGTGTTATAGAGTTTGTATATTATCTTGAGTCACAGAGTATTATCTTTGAGTACTATTACTTTGTTATAGTCTCTATAGATGAGTCTATCATAGTATGTAAATCTTTTGATCATCTTTTTTATAGGTTCTGAGACCTTGACCTCAGAGTCTTAGCAGAGTTGAAGGAATTTCAACAGGAAGCTATCTTGTTGATAGCTATTCTTAATAATCTGAGTGAGGTCTCTAATTATCTTAACTATAATGACAAGTTTATCTTCTATATATCTGAAGAAAGCATCAGCCATATAGTTGGTTTTGCCTAAGATATATATAATTGATTTTAATATCAAAGAGAGTAATAATTTTCATTCAATAGACTTGTCTATATATTATAACAGTGACCCCAGAATGATGACATCAGTACAGGAGACAGCCTTTCCTCACAAGCCACCAGATCAGAGTATGAGAAGATTATACGGCATATGAGATGAGCAATGATGACCAACTGTGAGTCATTGTGACCACAACACAAGCATCCTGAAGAATATAAAAGAAGGATCAAGGAACTGCAGTAGCAGCAATCAACAAGAACCACCAATCCCAAAATAGCTCAAAGACTTACCACAAATGAAATGCCTGCTGCCCACCAAACCTCAAGGTCAAGGAATCACCAAGGTACCTCAGTTGAAGAAAGGATGTTTCAAGACATCAGAAGAGCCATGAGGACCCGCTCAACAAGGACTCCTAGTGTCTACCTGGGCACTGCAGACCCTTATCACTTCATCCTCTACTGCCGTGAAATGGAAACAAGGATCACCATTGCTACCGAATGTCTCCAAATGTAGCAGGAGTACGAAATAGGAAACCTCCTCTGCCAGGAGTTCCCACAGGCCAGCACCCAGGAGCTACGAGATGCCACTCCCATGGACATACATGAAACAAGGACAGCTAAGAAGATCCATCAGATCTTCAGACATGCACCATGGTCGATCCCCAACTTGGAGTATGTTAGAGTCTCAGATTTCAGAGACCTGTCATCCTGCCATATCAATGCACTAGAAGCCAGGGTGGCTACAGAAGCCCAGTCCACTATCACCCTCAACAGTGAAGAAGTAGAAGACTTCTGGCA
>RBNI01001649.1:0-21466 GCA_003990745.1 Jimgerdemannia flammicorona | reverse complement strand
AAAAAAAAAAAATGAGTAGTGAACTGGCTGGCATAGGAAGGTTGGGAGAAGGTAGGGTTGTATATTATGGGGGGGGACTTTAATATGATTTGTGATAGGAAGCTGGATAGGTCAGATAGTGGGATAGGAGTGGCAGTTTTAGCTGGGCTTTCTGAGTGACTCTAGGTAGAGAGAGATATAGATTTAGTTGATGGAGTCTGACAGTATCAAGGAAAAAAGCCTGGGCCCTTTACTCAGTAGCATTCAGTGGGTGAGAGTCTGGTGGGGACAAGGATTGATTGGATCCTAATGGCTGAAGGTTGGGGAAATGTGCTGGATACTACAGAGGTATGGTGGTGTCCTTGGTCAGATCATAGGAGAGTAGAGGCATATGGTAGGTTTCAAGTGGTCAGGAGAGGCAAGGGCTGCTAGCAGCTCAATATAGCTCTCCTCCAGAGGAAGGCAGAGAGAGACCAATTTGTGGAGATTGCTAAGTAAGAGATAATGTGGTAGAAGGCAGAAGGACAACTGATAGAACAGTGGTGGGATAGATTTAAGCACCTGGCTGGTGCTTATTGGTGAGATGTAGGGGAGGTTGCTGGAAAGGAGCAGATGAATAAGGAGTTGAGAGTGGAGCAAGGGCTGTAATGGAGGTTGAGACTAATGGAAGAGGGGAATCTGTCAGGAGAAAGGTGTGCCCAATTGGCAGCAGAGGTAGCCAAGCTACAGCTGGATCTAAAGGCAGCTGAGGATAGAGTGGTGGATGACATGCTGGCAAGACTGTGGGCTAGGTGGCTAGAAGAAGGAGAGAGGCCTATGAAGTATTTATCAGGTGTCTTGAAGGCTAGGAAGGTGCAGCATAGCTGGGCCTCAGTATTGCAAGAGGATGGTACTGAGGTCACAGGTACTGTGGAAATGCTGGGTGAGATTACTGGCCAGTGGTAGGCCCTTTGGCAGGATGAAGGAGAGCCAGAGGAAGGAGAAGTACTGCAGGAGGATAATGATACTTTAGTGGGTAACTGGTCAGTAGTAGCACAACTAGAGATGGGTGTAGCAGTAATGAGGAGAGTGGCCCTTGAAGAGATGTTGGAAGTACTAGAGAAAGTACAGGTAGGCTCTTTACCAGGGGAGGATGGGCTGCCATGGGAATTCTGGAAGAAGTTCTGAGTTGAGTTTAGAGTCTGGCTAGTAGAAATGGTGAACTTTGTTTTGGAGAAGGGCAGCTGGATTGGCAATGAATCCTTAGGACTGGTCTCTCTACTATATAAGAAGAAGGGAGATTGGCAGGTATGGTAGAATTGGCAGCCAATTATGTTGCTGAATGTGGATAGAAAATTGGTGTCAAAGATTCTGGCTGAGAGGATGCAGCAGTGGATTGGCAGACTGGTTGGTGAGGACTAGAGGGGTTTTGTCAAAGGGAGGTAGATTAGAGACAGCACTGCCTGGGTGCAGAATGTCTTGGAGGGGTGCAGGAGTAGGTGAGTGGATAGATGGATGGTCTTTCTGGATCAGAAGAAGGTATATGACAGGGTACAGTAGAATTATCTTGAGGCAGTATTATGAAAAACAGGGTTTGGTGCAGTAGAGGTGAGAAGATTGATGGGCCTGCTGTGAGGCTACAGAGTGGCAGTTCTGATGAATAGGTGGAGTGGTCCAGAATTCACCTTAGGGAGAGATGTACCACAGGGTGACCCTCTCTCCCCCTTACTATATATTCTCTCTTTGGAGCTCTTGTTGGCTTGGTTGAAGAGGCAGCTTACTGGATTGCAAATGGGGGAGGTAGTCTGGAAGCTGGGGGCCTGGTGGTTAGACTGGGTTGTATAGCAGATGTGGAATGTCTGCAGGAAGAGGTTCAAAAATATGAGAGGCTAGCTAGAGTGAAATTGAACTGGGACAAGTGTGAGACAATAGAGCTAGACGTGGGCTTGGGAGGGATTGGACAATTTGGACATACAGTGGCTAGGGAGAGCACTGTTCAATATTTGGGCATCTGGTTTTCAGTATAGGATAGTTCTGCTGAATGAATGGTAATGTGGTATAATATAGAAGTGGGAGAGAGTACTGACAGGCTGGTCAGGGAGGTGCTTCTCCTTGATGGGGAGAGTGGTGGGCTTAAACATATACTGGTTGCTGAAGTTGTGGTATCTGGGATATCATCTGGACTTTCCTAGATAGGTGGTTTGGCAGTTGAAGAAGGTGATAGGATGGTTATAGTAAGGTGGGCAGCTACAGATTGGTTGGGAGACAGTGGTGTTGAGGACAGTAGATGGGGGTTTGGGGTTAGTGGACTTCTGGAGGCAGTTGAAGGTACTCCAGAGTTAGTGGAGATGTTGGCTGGTAGAATTGAGTGAGGGAGGATGGGGCAGACTGGCTATAGACAATTGGGAGGTCAGGTTCTGCCTCTATAGTGAGGTTTGAAAGGATATATGAGGACTGCTTCAGGTTGGAAGGGTCAGTTGACTGTGGTTTAAGGGTCTGGTGGGGTATTGTAGAGGCCTGGCTGGGTATGGGGTTAATGGGGCCAGAAATAAGAGAAGATGTGGATCTTGAGCAATGCTGGTAGTGGTTAGAGGGCCTATAGGTTGGTGGCCACCAGTTGGTTAAGTACTTACTGATGGAGGTGATGGAATGGATCAGGTCTGGCCCCCTTGAGAGGTGGCCAATAGGGTGGCAGAGGGTGAGATTTGGAGATAGCTGAGATTGGAAGCAGATCTGGAGCTGGGAGACTTCCTTGCTCAAGATTGTTCTACCTAAGTACTGGGTGATATAGTGGTGGTTCTTGAGGAAGAATGTTATGTTGGAGTATTGGACAGGATGGATGGAGGTAGATAGAGGTAGAGAGTATAAATAGTGTAGTAAGGTGGATGGGGGTGTGGTTTAATTGCTTTTTTTTTTTAATAGTCACTTGGACTCCTTTCTTTATTAACACATCATCTATCCTCTATATAATACACTGTGCCCACTCTTACCTGATCTCTCTAGGGGGACCCCCCCCACTCCCACCTCTTCTCGATGAAAGACTACTTTATCATTCACCATTGCCACCCACCCATCACTCTGTTCACAGATCCCCTCTATCAAATGGCAACATCACTCACCCTGGGGGCCCCAACCAACCCACCACCCAGTCAACAGATCTCCCATCAACCCCTCCTATCTCAACAACTTTTCCTATATATCCAACTACTGTCCCTTCTCAAAAACAAAGAGCCAATGTCCAGCTAGCCCTACCCATACAGCTAAAACCCATCCTACAGTGAGCCATCCATTGCCCACACCTCCCACTAACCTAGATTTCATATCCTCCCACTGCCTTCTCTCTCCATCTGGCCTCCTCTCCACACCCAATCAAGCCTCTACTGCTATCCAAAAGTCCCCCAGAGCCTCACACTCTCCTAACCAATATTCTGGCATCTGCACAAATCCCCCAACTTGCCTGACATTATAACACTCCTCATAATCTAATTGACCACTATCTACCAGATGTCTATCATGGAAATTCAACATGATATTCCTCTATAGCATCCTCCACCATACCACTCAGAACTTGGGAGGAAGCCACCTCCATACATCAGCACTCTATGACCAGACTCCTACCCAGTCCCACTCCTCACCAATCTCTACTGCCTGCCAACTACTTGGCCATAGATCCTGTCCAAGTCTCCACTGATATTCCACTCTATCACCAATATCAAACTCAGCAAGTGGAATCCCCCCCCAGAAGCAGTCAGTCTCATTGCCACATAGCTGGACCCCACAACATCTCCCCCTCATTGCTTTGCTAGCACAGGCCTATTCAGTGTACTCTATCCACCACCCCCCACCAGAAGCCCTTATACCATAGCCATCAGCTTCCATCCAGACCTATCAGAGATAGCAAATCTTCTGAGGATCCTTATGGAGAGAATCTCATCTCCCACATCTTCTGCATTAGAGGTACCCAACTCCCTCCACACAATTCCATAGCCCTTTTCAACCACCAAGCTCACAGACAATGCAGCTGCTTAGGAAAATCCACTAGGCCTAGCTCTCCCCAAATCACCAGTATTGCAAGAGTGTCCCAACCAATCTGGGACCACCTCTCTGCCCAAATCCAATCCCTAGCCAGTTTCATTAGTCTCTTCACCACCCAAGCTAGAAAGTCTAAATGATAAGCAACATACTATAGCTTGGGAAACCAGTAGACATTCAGGATCAATATCCAGTCTGCTAGGGAGATGTGGTGACCTCCCCAATCTCTCTCACCACATCCATGGTCAGACAGAACCATATATAGAGAGAAATATGCCCAGATACCTCACTGCCTCTCTTGTAGGGACAATTGTTCCAATGACATCCCCTCCTACTAGACCATTCCCCAGCACCATTGTCTCACACTTATGCCAGTTGAGGTTTGTCCCAGAGTGTACCTTGTACCATTCCATTGTCTCCTGAAGTACCTTCACATCCACCACTGAGCCAAGACCAACTACTATATCATCTGCAAAGGCCCCTACCTTCCACACCATACTATATACAGAGAGCTCTACCACCTTCTGCCATATCCTATCTATTAAAGGTTCTAATAAAAAGGTATAGAGGATAGGAGACAGTGGGTCTCTCTGAGGAACTCCTCTTTCCAAGGAGAATACCAGACCCCAGTGACCATTACACATCAGTGCTGCCCTACTCCCCTCCAACAGATTCAATATAGAAGCTCAAAATTGTGGAGGAATACCAATTCTATCCAGTATCTTGCTTAGCCATACCCACTGAATGTGGTCATAGGCCTTCTCCTGGTCCAAAAAGACCAGTCTCCCATACAATCCACAAGCCCTTGCTCCTTCAATAATGCCATGAACCCAGGCAGTCATATCTCTAATAAGCCTGCCTCCAATAAAGCCCCACTGCTCCTCACCCAGCACCTGTTGGACAACCTTCTGTAACCTTGCAACAATCACTTTGGTCACCATCTTTCTGTCCATATCTAGAAGTATGATCAGCCTCCAGTTCTTCCAATTCTCCCTCCTTCTCTTGTCTTTATACAACAAGGCCACTAGCCCTAAGTTCTGCTTGTCAACCCACCTTCCATTTAGAAGAACATGGTCACAGAGAGCAGCCATCTCTCCTAACACTCCAGGGACCTTTGCTATCTTCTTCCAAAAGTCCCAAGGTAGCCCATCCTCTCCTAGTGCTGTTCCAAGCTTAGTTGCTACCAGGACACCATGAATTTCCTCCTCTCAGACTAGCAGTATCAAGTCTTCAAGGCCCTCCACCAGTGATGGTTCCCACTCCTCCAGTGTGTTGCCAATTTTCACCTCATCTGCACCCCCTTCCTCCTTACTCCACAGACCCCTCTACCTCTCCTTCAGTACTCCCAAGATCAGTTGTATACCATGCACCACTTTCCCCTCAGCATCAAGGATTCCATCCCATTGATATTGCACTCTCTTAGCCTGGAGAAGCCTTAACAAACCACCTAGTAGACCTCTCTCCTTTCTCAAGCCCCTGCCACCTTAGTCTGACAGCCATTCCTTTCATACAAATCTCTTCCTCATCTCTCAATATCTGTTGTAACTCCACTATCTCCAATTTTGCTTGCTCCAGCCTCCAATCCCCTACCTCTTTAGAAGAAATCAAATCAGCCCACTCCAACTGTAATCTAAGCAGCCTATTAGAAGCACACCATACTCTCTTCCTTTGCTGCCTCTCAACCTCTCTACCAGCTTCTCCCCAATAAACCCTCACAGCCTCCTTCAACCTTATCCATCAAACACTCACAGGTGAACCTTCACATATCAAGCTAGCCATCTTTACCTGGATGTCCTCCACTCATGGATCCCACAATACCTTCTCAGCCAGCAGGGAGGAGTTAAGGTGCCAATGTCCAGGTCCATCTCCACTCCCCCCAAACTGCCCCTACCCTAAGAGCCCCCAGTGATCAGACCATGAGCATCACTTCACCTCTAGAGACCTCCAAACATCTACACCCCAGTATTTAGCAGTCAAAATCCAGTTAATCCTTATGCCCAGTCCATTCATCTAGTGTGTGTAAACTCTCTTCTCACCCCACTGTGTTCTGCCCACATCTCTCAAGAAACTCAGATTCTCTACCTCCTCTCAGATATCCAGACCACCACTCCTTCCACCCACACTCCTCCTGCCATCTGTCCTATCTAACTGTGGATTCTGCACCATATTAAAGTCACCTTCCAGAATATTCACTCCTTCCTCCAAAAGAATACTCTCCTCCAAAAGATCCCTAACCCACTCAATCTGCTCACTTCTAGTAACAGAGCAGTAGCAGGAGCTAACCCTCACTGGCTCCCACCCAGGTCAATACCATTCTCCCCAGACCAATTGGTCGCCTCAGCTCCTAACTTCATCCAAATTCCTCTATCCCTCCTCACCAGAATCACCACTTTGCCAATCCAAGCAGTAGCTCCTCCCCATTCCCTAGTCTACTCCACCTGATCTTTCTCATCCTCACACTATACATCCTGCAGTAAAAAGAGATCAGATTCCAAATCCTTAAGCCAAGTAAAAATGTTCTTATGCCACCCAGATCCCCTTAACCCATTCATATTTAGAGAGAAAATATTAGTTGTACTGTTCATAAGGAATAAGGTTAAATATCAGTCTCATCCTTTACAAGTCTACATTCAACTCCTTCTGTGCCAAGTCCAAGTCATGCTCAGCAGCCAGCACCCTCTCTTCTGCCACCTGTGCCTCCAGCCTATTCAGAAGTTCAGTCATTGCCCCATCCTCTTTTTTCTCAAAATCCTCATGATATTCCAGGCATACCTCCTGCTAGAGTTGTAAACCATGATACTCCACCCAACAGTAGGCAGCTCACTCACCAGCAATAACTGCCAACTTAGCCTCCCTTTCCTTATCAACCTCATAACCCTCCTCCTCTAGGAAGATCACAAGTATCTCAGCCTTCAGTACCCTCACTACTCCATCTCTATGCAGAATCTGCACCCAATACTCCTCAGACAATACATGCAAGTCTACTTCCCCCAACTCCTCAGCCATAAAGTTATCCATCATCTTGCTCATCCACAGCAGGTTCCCCACCTTCTTTCCTCCTGGTGTCCCTG
The DNA here is from genome assembly GCA_003990745.1 of Jimgerdemannia flammicorona. Taxonomy (NCBI): domain Eukaryota; kingdom Fungi; phylum Mucoromycota; class Endogonomycetes; order Endogonales; family Endogonaceae; genus Jimgerdemannia; species Jimgerdemannia flammicorona. The sequence continues at coordinate 14,405 of RBNI01001649.1, read as the reverse complement.
GCCTTTCTGTATCCAGCATTATGGTATCTGCCCCTATACTGGCAGTCTCATCCCACCCCTCCTCTGGGACATCCACCAGCTCATCCTCACCAACTGCCACCACCTGCCCACCTTTTGTAACATCAGGAACTCCAAAGTGTATCTGCTGAGTACCCTTCATCAACACATCTTCTGCCACCTGACTCCTCACAGCTGGACCCCACCTGACCAGTGGGGGAGTGTCACCAATGACTGGTTCCCAGACTTCAAACATACCATCAGCAAAAGGGACCTTGTGGGGTATCTTCTCAGCTCCCTCCAGGCCCTCCTCCACATATCCTTCTCTCTTGCTTGCCCAGACACTCACCTCCACATCCTCAGACTTCTCAGGACCCCCAGCCATCATCTTTACCTCTTTATCTATGTTTACCAGCAGCTCCCTCTGCCTTTGATGCCCTTGAGCCCTCTTCCACTGCCTCTTGTCAGTGCAAATATGCTTCCTGTCAACAATCTCTAGATGTGACAACTCCACATACAACTTCCAGGCCTTCACCCTTTGCTCGACAGCACTACTCAGCTCCTCCAGAGCCTCCAATAAGTCCTTCTCCTCCTCCTCACTCCCTTTCACCCTTGACACTTTGCAGACAAAAGCCCCCTATATCAATACTGAAGGCCAGTCACTCATCTTCCCTATGGCCTCTCTCCCAGCCAGTCTAATCCTGACATCTACATCCCTCATCCTGAAGGTGGTCCCCTCATACAACTGGAAGCTGATATCAACTACATTACCATACTCCACCATCACTTCCTCTACCCTCCTCCTGGTCTCCTTCTTTGTCACCATAGGCACCCCCTTTACCAGTAACTGCACCACCCTGGGGTCCCACCTCAAGCACTACACCATAGGGACCACTACTTCCCTGACTGCCACTCCAGTCTTCAGAGCCTCATCCAGTATGCCCGCCTTCTCAAAGCCCACCTCAACCCCTTCCAGACCCTTCAGAAACTTCACTGAGACTGCTTCAGCCACCTGCTTTGAAATAAGCCCTATAACTATTCTTGCCATCACTGCCAAGCCCCTGAAGTATAAGGTTATTGCGAACTCTGAAATCAACTTCTTGAGTAATGGTACTACTACCAGCCCCATCACACCATCAGCCAGGTCCCCCTTCCACTTTGGGTCCATCTGCACAGCCCTCCCATTAATAGTCATATCTGGATTTTTTTTCAGATTCCCAGTCACACTACCATTAGCAGTCCTGTCACTACTCCCAGTAGCTATCCCACCAGCCTCACATCCCACTGGCTGAGGTCTGTCCCCTCCAGCTTCTCCAATCTTCTGCTTCCCTTTCTCTCCTGCCTGCCTACTATAAGTTCCCACCAGCCAACTACCAGCCTGCAGCATATCTGCAAAGCTCCTCCCTTCTGCCCACTGGCCCCACCACCAGCACCACTTCTACTGTCTGAGCTGCCCTGCCTACTCAGGCCACCAAAAGACCCCATTCCAAGTCCATACCCTTGTCTGACATATTGCCAGTTAAAGGCCCCATATCTATCTGACCTAGTATACATGTCTGCTTACTTTCTGGTTGATATTGCCTTAATACCTTTCTCTAATAAATAACTTGAAAGTATGTTGTAAAAGTGTGTGTAACATGAATTGTAGTAGTGTAGTTCAATCACTGGAGCAGGTTCTGGTGAGATGTCCAGGGATAGAAGGATATTAGCAGATGCTAGAGGAATATTGAGGTTCTGAAGGCAGGTGGCAGGGAGAACCCACTAGTCTGATTATCAAGTGGCAATTGGTAGGGGTGACTGTAGATATCTGGGAGGGGCTTGGTCAGATTCTTAGAGTCTGGGTCCTAATGACAGTACATTGGTAATGAGTATTCAAGCATGATCTGTAGATAGGGATTAGTGAGTTGATAGAGTAGTAGAGGTGGCTTCTGCAGGAGGTGGTACAAGGGTGGTGGTATCGGAGAAAGTGGTATCAGCTGGGGGCCTTGAGGAAGGTGCAGGACATTGGACAGAGGAGCTGTGGTAACCTAGTGCTAGATGACTGAGGGGTACAATAAAAGGAAAAAGTTGGCTGAAGGGTCTTTCTTTACATATAATTTTGTAGCAGTAGTTGGGAAAGATTCAATTTTCATAGATACTAGAGAAATTGATAATAAATATAGAGTCTAAGAGACTATAAAAAAAAAAAAAAAAAAAAAAAAAAAAAAAAAATTAAAAAAAAAAAAAAAAAAAAAAAAAAAAAAAAAAAAACTAACTAAAAAAGACTAGTTTATATTTGTGACAAATTTGGCTAGTTAAAGTGTAGTTACTGTTTGTGCAACTAACTAACTAACTCAAATATGGCTAGTTAAATATACAGTTATGTACTAACTTACTCAAATTTGACTAATAGAGCTATCCTCATATATCTTAAAGTTCAATATGATAGAGATTATATCATCCTCTTCTTCTTTCTCATTTTCTTCAGAAAGTCTGACTAAATCATTTTCTGTATTCTCTACAGTTGTGTTAAAGTTGATGAGAGTATCTTAGAAGGGAGAAAGGAAGTTGTAGGCATCATCTTCCAGTAAAATAAATGAGTTGTCATTATTCTCTAAGTTGTCTAGAGAGGTGATATCTTTCTGCTCTTGAGGTCTCTAGTTAATGGTGAGGTCATTCACAAAGTAGAGAACATCTGTGGAGTTCTGAGGATAGCAGGCTCTCAGAGAAGAGCCTTGAAATAGTGCAATCAGACTATGGAGGAATTGATCTGGGTTGTTCTCTAGAATAGAGTTCTAAAGATCTTGAACTTCATCACTCTTGACTATAATAGTAGATTGGGCCTTCTTGGCAATCATTTTCTTGAGATAGTCTATACAGCAGCTTGTTAATTCTTGAATATCAGAGACCTTGAAATACTTGAGATTGAGGTTAGCTCAGAGTGCATGTCTGAAGATCTGGTGGATTCTTCTGGTCAGTTTTTGCTCATATCTGTCCATATATATTATAATGTACCTAGCTCAATGGAGGCAAATTACAAGGTTGGGGATTGATATAGTTTGGCTTTAACCCCCAGTTACTTTGTCAAAAAGCAACAAAAATGTTCTAGGATTCCTGAGGTCCTTGGTGTTTAGTGGTATAATAGTCAAAGCTGGATATCTGTGAGTGATTTGTATGTCAATTTCCTAATTGAGACAGTTCTCTGGATATAGCAGCGATTTGTGTGTAAATGGATTTCCTTCTTGGGTCAACTGAAAATTGGTAGAAATTCATATATAGTGTGATCTCAAAGTATACAATTTCTGGGCAATAATCTCTTGGGTAGCATGATGATCTCTATGTGTGATGGTCTGGCAATTTAGCAGTTCTTCTTATACAATTTCTGCATGACAATCTCTGTATAGCATGATGAATTCCTTATTCAGGATGATCTTGGCGATATTTCTTATATGGTTTTGGCAGACAACTCGATTTGGCTTACTGGGAGTTGTATGGTGTGGATTCTTCTGGGAATAATACTGATGGCAGATTCTTCTTGAGCTCACTAGGAATAATGATTAAGTCAGATGTCATGGATTCTTCCCAAATTGATAGCTTCAACTGAGAATGCAGATAACTTGAAAACAGCAGAGGATGCAGATTCTTCCTGAATTGGCAGCTCTCTGGGAATACTACTCAGGTGGCATGGATTCTTCCTGAATTGGCAGCTCTCTGGGAATACTACTCAGGTGGCATGAATTCTTCCTGAATTGACAGCTTCAACTGGGAAATAACTCAGATTCTTCAGGCTTATCTAGCAAGCAAACCAAAAATGTAACAAACTCTTCTTTGTATTGGAAAGTGGACCAGAGTGGAAAAGGGGAACCAATGATTACAATCTCCTAGTAGTGGCTTTAGAGTGGGTATTTCTCCTAAGTGTTGCAATCCTTCCTAGATCAAGTGGCTTTTGGCAGGCATATCCCTTGAAGTGTAATAGACAGACTTGTCTTTTGCTTTTGAATTCAGACTTTTCAGACTGAGGTTTATTCACTCTTGTCTCTGGGGTATTTTATACAAGTTGGTTGCTATCTGATTACTATGTGGCTAACTATAGATTTGCTACTTCTGGGAATGTTTGGGTATATCCTCTGGGTACAGGTGTGTCTACAGGACATGAGTGTGTCTGCAGGATATGAGTGTATCTGCAAGACATGAGTGTGTCTTTAGGGTACAGATAAACAACCCTGGTCTGGTATCCCAGCTAATTATAAGTGTGGCAGTTATGAGCAACTATGATACACTAGATGTCATATTATGCTGGAAGTATGCTAATTATTCACATCATCTGGCTAAGTTATAATTTAGATAGTATATTTTGGTTTGTTACATCAGCCCCCACTGAAGGATAGTCTGTCCCAGACTATTCTTCAGTCATCATCCCAATAGGCATAAGCATCTTCTGCATCTATATCTGTTCCATCATCTTTGTTATCTGTACTAGAGTCACTCCATTCTAAAGGCTCTTCTTCTTCCTCAGGGAGTAGGGTCTTAACTTGATAAATGATGCTGAGATAAGTGGATAGGGACATTCTTTAGAGGTCATTCAGAGAGAACTGGGCCTGGATTAAAGCTGAAGGGTTTCATTTATAGATTGTATATAGTCTTTCTGCACCAGTGGTATTCCTTCTGTTCAGGTCATTGATGTTATAAACATAGGCCAGGTCTGAGAGGGAGAGATTCTGCAACTGTTCTCCAATTGTATAGTAGGCTTGCAGCTGGTGGATCTGAAGTAGTCTCTTGACCAGAGTGAGGTTTTCTTGATGTACCTGAATTCTTTGGAGATATGTTCCATTGGGCTCTCTGAACTGTGGCAGAGGAACTGGTAGAGCCTGGAAGGAACTGAGGACAAGGGTCTGAAGATGATTGTCAATTCTCTGGTTCATAATATGGGGAAAGGTATTTCTTGAGGTAATTGATATATACTGGTGTCCTGAGGGTTTGTCCATCTATGCTTCTTAAATAGATGCTGGTTCCTCTGATATTGTATACAAGATAAGGTCCTTCCCATTTGGGTTCCAATTTGGTGGCAAAATTTGTTTCAATCTTGCTTCTCCAAACTAATACTTGATCTCTAATCTTGATCTCCTGATCCTTCCATTTCTGGTCATAATACTTCTTTTGTCTTACTTGGGCTTTGATAATCTGATCTTGGGCTTTATTACATAACTGTTCTGTCTTCTTGAGGAGGTCTCCAAGATTCTCGTAGTCAGCAGTTTTGGTTTTCTTAGCAAACATCATTTCGAATAGCTTTTGTTTAGTGGAGGCAGCAGGGGTGTTCCAAATTTCCCATAGAATCTCAGATAGATAGAGGTCCCAATTGATAGGATTGACTCAGGCAAGTTCTTTCTTGATGATCTGATTCATTCTTTCTATCATGCCATTGGTCTGAGGGTAGTATGATGTGGTCTGTTTGAGGTAGATCTTGTGAATTCAGACATAACTTGTGATTATGTTGTTGATGAATTCTGTGCCTCGGTCAGAGATAAGTTCTTCTGGGGGTCTATATCTGAGTGTGAGTCCATGGAGAAGGCCTACAATGGTTAAGGCATCTGTGATTTCTATTGGAAAAGCCTCAAGCCACTTGGTCAGATGTTCCACAAATACAAGAATATATTTATTTCTTCTTGGTGTAACTGGTAGAGGTCCAATTACATCTATTCCCCATCTCTGAAAGATTTTGTCTGGTGGTATAATTGGTTGCAATGGTGCTTGGTAATTCTTCCTTTCTTGGTACTTCTGGCAGATATCACATTTCTTAAATATATCTCAGACTTGTGTTCTGAGGTTGGGCCAATGTTGGTGTGTTGTTTGCAGCTTCTCTTCTATATTTGTCTGTCCTTGGTGGGCTTTCTGATGTTTTTTTGGATAAGATCTTCTTGTGCCTTGATGGTCTGAGGAGCTTCCTTTAGGGTGTAGTTCCTCAGAACACCCTTCTTCTGGTTCATTGGGGCTGGTGGGAAAGTATATCAACATTGTTGTAGGCTTTCTCTGCCTTGTGGATGATGGTGATTTTGTAATTCTGAAAGATAAGGATCCAGTGGGCTAGAATTCCAGTGGGTTCCTGACAGTTAAATAGCCATTTGAGGGCTATATGGTCTGTGATCAGAATGAACCTTTTTTCAATGAGAATACTTGAAGAGGGTGACTGCCCATATGACTGTAAGGCATTCTAGTTTAGTGCTATCATGGTTCATCTGCTGCTAATTGATGGCTCAGCTTGTATAAGCTATCATATAGTATTGTTAGTCATATCCTTCTTGGGCTAGAACTGCTCTAAGGCCATCTTTGGAAGCATTTGTGTATAAGATAAATGACTTCTGTAGATTGGGGCACACAAGGATTGGTGTTATAGTCATGTGATTCTTGAGTTCTTTGAAGGCTTTTTCTTGTGATTCTGTCTATTTGAATGGAACTTCTTTCTTGAGAAGGATTCAGATTAGGGTAGCAATTTGGGTGAAATCCTTAATAAATCTTCTGTAGTAGGATACCAGTATCAGGAATGATAATGTTTCCTTCAGGGTCTTGGGTGCTGGCCAATTGTTGATCTTTTCAGTTTTCTTTGGGTCTGCATGGGTTCTTTCCTTCAAAACTATGAATCTAAGGAATTCGAGTTTCTGTTTCCCAAAGTAGCATTTCTTTGCATTCAGTCTCAAGTGGTTCTTGTGGGTGAGCTTGAAGAATTCCTCTAGGTAGTGTAGGTATTCTTCAAAATTTGCTGAATAGATGTTGGAATCATCCATGTATACAATCAGGCAGTAGTGAATCAAGGGGGCATAGACTGAATTCATCATCCTCTAAAAGGTGGTGGGTGCATTGCAAAGTCTAAAGGGCATTTAGAGGTATTCAAACAGTTTTCCTAAAGTAAGAAAGGCTGTCTTTTGAATGTCCTTAGGGTCCATGGGGATCTCGTAGAATCCTGTGAAGAGGTCTATATTACTGAAGTATCTGGCATCTTATAACTAATCCAAAAGGTCATCGATTCTGGGCAAATGATAGGCATCCTTTTCAGTGACTGAATTGAGTTTCCTGTAATCCACACAGAGTCTCCATCCTCCTTTCTTTGGTATAATAAGTATAGGACTGGCCTAGGGGCTGGTAGAGGGTTGGATGACTCCATTGTCTAAGAGTTCTTGAATGTGTTCCTTTCAAATGTTTTCAAGTGATGGGGTATTCTATAGGATTTCTGACAGATGGGTGTTTCATTTCCTGTATTGATGCTGTGGTGATATGATGGATTATATGGCAGGTTTCTATAATTGGTGGTGAATATATCTTGATATTTGTTGAGAAGTTCTACTAGTTGTTGCTGTTGTTGGGATGTCAATTCTTCTCCAATGTTGGTGGAAGGCTTCACTGTCTCCTGGGTCGCAGAGGGGCCTTTCCTTTCTTCTAGGACCTTTTTCTGTTTCCCAATAAGTTTAGTTCATAAACTTCTCTATGAGTTCGACTAAGAAAAGGCACCAGGTGTCCTATGATGGTTCCTTTCAGCAAGATGATGATTTCTCAACTTTGGTTGGTTGCTCAGGAGTGTACTGGATTTATTTTGTCAGTGAATGTGTATCCTTCTATGTCCAGGTGTGGGATATCTTCCTTGGGTTTAAAGAAAAGGTTTCTGGGGTCGGGTGGTGCAAAGATTTCAAAGGTGGTTTGTTCTTCAGGCTCCAGGATGAGGTTCTTGTGCAGTTTGACTGGTTGGCAGTATACTTGCTGGAGAATATTCCTCTTGAGGTGGTTGACTTGAAGGAGATGTACTTCCTTCTTGTCTGAACTTCCAAATCCTTTGGCTTGTCTTGTTCCTTCAGTCAGTTCAGACACTTCTTGTAATCACAGGGTCCTGACCTTCATGAAGACTGCTTGGGCAATCGTCTGTCCTCTAATGATTCAGTGCTATTGTGTACTGCTGTTGTGTAGGATAACCTTGATTTTGCCTATATATTCTGGATTAATGGTTTCTCCTTCTATAGTTATTCCTTGTTTAGCAAGTCCAGACCTTGAGGTCAGTTGGATATAAGCTCCCTGGGGTAGCTGCATGGCTAGTCTTGTTCTGATCATGAATGTTTTCCAGGCTTAATAGATTCATCCTTCATACTGTGGAGATCATATCCTATATCTTCTGGGTGTGCTTTGGTCAGGAGTTTGGCCTTGTGGTGTAGCAGGGCATAGTGGGCAACATCCTTGCTAAGTTCGGCCTTTCCTTGGGCTCAGGCTCTACTAGCAGAGAGCCTCCAGGCTCTGAGGTTGAGGTGTAGCCATCTGGCTCCAGCAGAGGGGTCTTGGAGATTGTTGATTCCTCTTCTTCCTATAGGGTCTAGGGCTTCCATGAAGTTGGTGGCATCTTCTACCCATCCTTAGTAGATTGTATGTTTAATGAGAGCTAGGATGTCTTCTCCTAAATCATAGATCTTAAGGATCCTTTTTCCTGGCTTCTTGGTCTGGCTTTTTCAGATCTGGCTTCTGTCATCTCCTCTCTTCAAGGTATGGATTGCAACATCATGACTGAGGTGAATCTTCTGGTGTCTGCAATCTTGGCAGTCCAGGTGTCTTCCATGGTTATAATATCCCATTACTCAGAAATAATATTCCCAGTTATTGATCTGTTGTTGTTTTGGGAATCAGTATCCATCTTAGTCATAAGTTGGTGGAAGAGTAGATAGGGGGTAGACTTCTGTCTGGGTGAAGAGGCCTTGTCCTCTAAATTGACTTTGCAGCTTGATGGTAACTTCTTGGAAGGTAGATGACTGTGCAACTGTGTTTGGGGGTTCTGGTCTCTGGGGTCTCTGTCTCTCCTATTGGTCTAATAGATGATACTGATAGAAGTAGTTTTGGGGAGAGTGGAAGACCATTTGGTGGAGACATCTTCCAAACTAAAAGGCCTTTTTCTTGGAGATAATGGTGATTGTGCTGGATCCTTCTTCTATATTCCAAGGGTCATTATCTTCAGGTGGTGTCCAGCGAGAGTCATCTCAGAGATTCTTGTCCCCAAATTACTTACACTTCTGCAGCTTTGGTTTCAGGTGTTTCTGGAATATATCTGCATTTCTTCTTCTTCCTTCTTCACTCAGGGCAGGCTGTGCCAGGCGAATTCCTTATCCCAATGATTTTGGAAGAGTGCTTGGGGCACTTGTGTCTCTTGAGGCAGGTGGAGCATCCTTTGATTTCTCCTGCAATGGCTCCAATGGTAATAGGGATAGTGTTCTTGACCCACACATTGTCTTCTGGTCTGTCATCTACCAGGTTAATTTGGGGGTTGAGTCTGGGATCATTTCCATCTTCAGATTCTTCCTCTTCTTCTGTGGTAGATTCTTTACTGCTGGCATATTTTTCTTGGATGGTGACCTTCTTCTTCTTCTTTGATTGCTTATAGCTAGTCACCTTAACTCTGTACTTCTTGTCTCAGTAGTCAAACTTGAGTACTTGTTAGCTGATGTCAACAACTGCATTCATTTCCTTCATCCAGTTGGTGCCAAGGATCATATCATAGATTACAGCTTTAGTGACAATAGCTTTGAGAATAGGAAACTGAATGTGTCCCAGGAAAATGGTGATATTTCATACTTCTCCAAGGGGTTGAGTTCAGGCTCTATCTGCTACTATGATGCTGAGGTTATATGGTCCATCAATGGGCTATTGGAGGGTGTCCAGGAATCATTTGGCAATGATACAGATAGCTGCTCCTGTATCTATGAGGATTTTCATCTTTTGTCCTCCAATATCTCCATGTAGATAGGTGCTGACATGTCTTTCAGCTGCTTGGACAGGGATGGAAACTGGTTCTTACTATAGGATTGGAACTTGGCCAGTGCTGGACCTGGTGGTTCTCAGCAGTTTGTTTTGAACTCCAGCTAGTATCAGTTACAGGAACTGCAGGAGGGGGACTTCTATCTTGGCCTCTTGAATCTTCTGCCAGGCTTCATTGTAAATGTCTCTAGATATGGTCTTTGGGGTGTACTTCTTCTTGGACTTTGAAGCAGCAGGTTCCCATTCTTCTTATTCTATTTCTTCATCTTCTGGTGGCAGCTCATTTGTTTAGAGAACAAATGGTGAGAGAGTTCAGAGAGGTGTTTCTACCTGCTCCTTCTCATGCTTTTTGTCTTCTTCTTGGATGATTCTTCTACTGATGTTCCTAGATGGCCTTCCAATAGGTCTCTTCCTCTTCTCTACTGGGTAGACTGTTTTTCAGATAGTAACCTTGGTAGAGTATAAGTCTAGATCACTGTAGTCTTTACTGTTGCTTGCTTCCTCAAAAACTTCAACAGGATGGGCTTCAGTCTTCTTGTACTGAGTGTCATTTCTTCAGTTTGGTGGTTCTGAGTCCCTTCGGTCACTTCTTTTATTGTCACATTCAGTGGCATAGTGTCCCAACTGTCTATAGTGGAAGCATTGGACTTATGCTCTATCTCAGACAGAGTATCTTCTTTCCTCTTGCTGGTAATTCCTATTATCTCTTGGTGGATAACCTTGGCTCCTCTGTGGTGGGTATCCTCTGTTGTCTTGGTAGCTCTGATTTTTGCATGTGATGAGTTTTTCAATTTGTTCAACCAATCAGTCCAACTTGGAGCTGAGGTCTTGGATTTCGCTTCTGTTCTTCTTTCCTTCTTTGGCTGGCCTTCTATCTTTGGATCTTTCTTGTCCTTAAAGGAGTCCTTGCAGGGCTTTGACTAGGATGTCTTCTTTATCTTCTTTCTTGTCATGATCACTTCAGGTAGTTCCTTGTCTGACATCAAAGAATCCTTAGGCTACATCTACTTGCTCTTCAGACCTTCTGATACCTAGAGTATGGACATGCTGGGCAATGTTCAGAGGAATTCTATTCATGAAGGTCATTGGACCTATGATGTCCTGGTTAGTGGCATTGAACCCAATAGTATGCATTCTCTTCTGGATTCTTGTAAAGAAGGCTCTGGGTGATTCTCCAAGATTCATCTTCATCCCTATGATGGATTCTTGAGCCTTGTGGTAGGTTTCATTTCCTGCATACTTTTCAATAAGCCAGTGGACCATGGCCACATATTATAGCTTATAAGACATTGCTGCTTGTATCTGTCTCACCAATTCTGAATCAGAGTTATCTGCTATTTGGTGGAAAATTCCTCCAACTGGTTCTCTGAGCTGAGCCTTGTAGATGGCGATTTTTCTTTCATCTGAGAGATTTCTCAGGGCTGCGATTCCTTCAATTCCATCAAGGAATTCTCTGGGGTCTTCCTCTGGGTATCCTGCAAAGGTTGGCAATGAGGTGGCCATTTTGTCATCACTTTCTTCTGATTCTGGTTCTGGTCCAGATTCTGATTCTGATTCACTTTCAGAGGTACCACTGGAGATGGAGGTGCTTGGGTATCCTGAGGATGGTGTTCTGGACCTTGGACAAAGTGAAATGAGTCTAGGTATTCTTGTAGGAGCTATTTCTAATTCTGTAAGAGCTTGTGGTAAAGGTTCTATTGGTGAGATGGATGGGACTGATATGGGGTATCTGGCTGTAAGGTCTTGGGCTTATGTAATAAGATCTTCTAATTCTTATACAAGTTCTTCAAAATCTCCAACAGGGCCACCTGTGTTGTCTGGTTGATCTGGTTGGAGATTTCGGGCTATACTACTTTCTGGTTCTGGTTGGAATCCTTCTAATACTAGGTAGTTAGCAAGTCTTGATGTGATTACTTCTCTTTCTGTACAGATACTGCTAATAACTGGTTCTTCTGTGGTGACAGAGATTGGTTTTGTATCAAATGTATCCAGTTTGACTATGGGTTCTTGTGAGCTGAAAAGTTATATCAATTTGAAATCTTCTCAGTTGAGCCCCCAAATATAATATGCCTGGCTCAATGGAGGCAAATTACAAGGTTGGGGATTGATGTAGTTTGGCTTGAGCCCCCAGTTACTTTGTCAAAAAGCAATAAAAATGTTCTAAGATTCCTGAGATCCTTGGTGTTTAGTGGTATAATAGTCAAAGCTAGATATCTGCAAGTGATTTGTATGTCAATTTCCTAATTGAGATAGTTCTCTGGGTATAGCAGCAATTTGTGTGTAAATAGATTTCCTTCTTGGATCAACTGGGAATTGGTAGAAATTTGTGTGTATCACGATCTCCAAAAGTATACAATTTCTAGGTGACGATCTCTTATGTAGTATGACAATCTCTATGTGTGACAGTCTGGGTATAGTATGACAAATTCCTTATGCAGGATGATCTTGACAATATTCCTTATACAGTTTTGGCAGACAACTTGATTTGGCTCACTGGGAGTTATATGGTGTGGATTCTTCTTCTGGGAATAATACTGGCAACAGATTCTTCTTGAGCTCACTGAGAATAATAATTAACTCAGATGTTATAGATTCTTCCTGAATTAGCAGCTTCAACTGGGAATGTAGATAACTTGAAAATAGTAGAGGATGCAGATTCTTCCTGAATCAGCAGCTCTCTGGGAATACTACTTGGGTAGTGTAGATTCTTCCTGAATCAGCAGCTTCAACTGAAAAATAACTCAGATTCATCAGGCTTATCTGGTAAGTGAACCAAAAATGTAATAAACTCTTTGTATCGGAAAGTGGACTGGAGTGAAAAAGGAGAACCAATGCTTACAATCTCCTAGTAGTAGCTTTAGAGCAGACATTTCTCCTAAGTGTTGCAATCCTTTCTGGATCAAGTGGCTTTTGGCAGGTGTAGTAATAGGCAGACTTGTCTTTTGCTTTTGAATTCAGACTTTTTGGACTGAGGTTTATTCACTCTTGTCTCTGAAGTATTTTATACAAGTTTGTTGCTATCTGGTTACTATGTGGCTAACTATAGATTTGCTACTTCTGGTAATGTTTGGGTGTATTCTCTGGGTACAGGTATCCACAGGACATGAGTGTGTCTGCAGGACATGAGTGTGTCTACAGGACATAAGTATATCCTTAGGGTATAGATAAACAACCCTGGTCTGGTATCCCAGCTAATTAAAGTATGGTGGTCATGAGTAACTATGATATACTGGATATCACATCATGTTAGAAGTATGCTAATTATTCACATCATCTGGCTAAGTTATAATTTGGGTGGTACATTTTGGTTTATTACAATATAGTGTCTTCAATTTCTTAAGAGATGGCCTGTGAGAACTTCTGACAGAGGTGATGTTCTATTTTATATCTTGCTAAATCCAGAGATACTCAGTGGTAGTAATAATTCTTATCTCCATTTCCTGGCAGTTGAGGGTATAGTAGTAGGGATCTCTTATATAGAGGTTCAGACTAGAGATTCTTCTTATATGCTCTTTTGATATCAGTGAACATTTATTCTTAAACTGATGGACCTGAGTAGTGCCTTGATCTTACTGTTTGACAGATAGCAGACATCTTATTTTATAGTGAGCTTTGTAGTTAATACCTTATTCTCCTTCTCTTGATACTTCTTTTATATCTTAAGGGGCTGCTCCTTCAATCTAGAGTATAGAGTTATCTGATTTATAGTATACTGCTGAGATTATTATGAGTCATCATGAGTTCAGTTGCAGATCATCTTATGATCAAGATGAGTTATAGTTGACTCATAACTTATAATTGGTGACTTGCTAAGTCTAAGTAGTCTTCAGATTCTGATATCACTAGTTTCAAAGATATCATCACAATATATATATATATATAATTTAGCTTACAATAGTTATAATATTGCTCTTATTTATTTATTTCATTTGAAGTATTTGGCAAAAATTATTGTACTCTTTTCTATAGGTCTTCAGGATATATTTGTGAATAATATTGGTACTTAGTAGATATAAATCATACTTGAGGACATCAAAGATACTATGTAATTAGTTACTCTTGATAATTGTAAATGGTCAATCTATATATATAATTAGCAAATAAGTCAATTTTCAAATTCTGCAAAAGAATATAGCAAAATATTTTTTATTAAATAGGGTTGTTGATATAGAAATGGTTGGGAAATCAGATAAATATACCCACCATAGCTTAGATATTGATTTTATTTATTTTGTATTCTTTTTTATTTTATTAGAGTATTTGTCTTTTATATGTTGATATATATTCAAATAAGCATTTTGAACTTCTGGCTATATAATATAAGAGGTTGATAAAAACAATATTATATATATATCAAATAAAAGTATCAGTTATATTATAAATATATCTTCTTTTTATAATTTTTTATCTGTATTAATTATATATAATATTATCTCTAGTTTTAGCACAATTTTACCAGATTTCAGAATGAGAATTGTATGGAAAGTATAGAACTATTAAGGATGTTTGACATGAAACATCATTAGTACTATGAACTATTGAAAACTGATCTATTGATATATATATGTGTTTATATATTTATATATCTCTTATTCTGTAAAATAATACAGTCATTTTTTTTTTTTGGACTTGATATTGAGTATAAAATTATA
>RBNI01001648.1:0-21479 GCA_003990745.1 Jimgerdemannia flammicorona | reverse complement strand
CCCCCCAAAAAAAAAATAAAAAAATAAAAAAAAAATACTCCCGTCATTTTCAGCGCGGTAATCTCAACACCCGCCTCACCAAGCTCGACAACCCCTCTGGCCCTTTTTCCGCCCTAATTCTCGCCGCTGCGGGCCTCATCCGCCTGAATTGGTCGCACCGCATTTCCGAGTATCTCGCGCCTAGCATTTCCCTTCACGCGGTCTCACAGGGCGCACTGGGGATCGAGTGCCGGGCCGACGATGCCGAGACGCTAGAGTTGCTCCGGCCACTTAATGATCGTGATACCGTGCTCCAGTGTTTGGCAGAGCGGGCGTTATTGCGTACGCTCGAGGGCGGATGTAGCGTGCCCATAGGGGTGAACTCGTGGTTTGTCGGGGAGGAGAGAGGGCCGAGGGAGCTGAAGCTGAGGGGCGTGGTGGCCAGCCTCGATGGCGCGACGGCCCTGTATGCGGAGCACGGGGTCAGGGTCGGGTGGGAAGCTGAGATCGAGGAAGAAGTGGCGGCGGAGTTGGGGAGGAAGGTAGCTAGGGACTTGTTGGAACAAGGGGCTGGGGCAATTTTGAAGGAGTTAACGAAGGGAAGGGAGGTGATTGGGGCGGCTGCGACTTGAGAGGGGTAATAAAAACATGGGTGATTGTGGAGTTGCAACTACTGTCTTTTGTCCATTGTAATTCTATTTGTCCACTTGTTTCTCGTTTAAATGGCCATAGGCTTCGTAAATGCTGTACATTTTAAAACAATAGAGGTAAAGACTGCACACAAACCTACAATAGACGAATAGAGTGGATTTAGGAACGCATGTATCTTCCATGGCTAACGACTGGTCGACCCGAACCTCCCCCAGTCCCAGAAAGAAACGTGCGCGCACTCTCGGGACTTATTTAACCGACCTCAAACGACACGTCAACAACAACGATGACGCATACTATATAATTAGGAGCCGACGGGGTGTTTAAGATTCACGATGGCGGCAATAGGGGCGGAGACTGAGGCGGAGGCGGAGGCGGAGGCGGAGGTGGAGGCGGGGGGCGAAAGTGGAGGCGCTCGCGCGGTGCAAGATGATAGATTGGAAGAAGGTTTCAAGAGAGTACTGACAATGGGTATGGGACAGGGTGTATAGCGAGACGGTGAAATATGGAGCGTCATCACTTTGTCAGCATCGTCGGGTGATTTTATAAGAGGGTTTCGACAAAACGGGGCTTATGGTGTTCGCTATCTGGTCAGCAATCCACCCTCAATCTTACCCAATCCCCCTGGAGGGTCCCCCACCCCCTCATGGTTGAAAGAAACCACCCCCCCAACAATCAGAATCCTCCCCCCACTCTTCATACACATCTTCTTTACCAAATCTCAGCAAAGACCCCTTCTGTATTCTCACCCAGTCCACCACCCATTCAATAAGTCCAACATTAACCACTCCCACCATACCATCCTAGCCTCCAGGGACAACCACTGGTCCTCTCTCAAAAACATACAGTCAATGTCCAGAGTCTGTATCACTCTATTTTCTTGCTCTATATTGAAGTACTCTTTACAGTCAAACAACTCTCTTTTGATCAAATGTTCTGATCTAAAATTCAGTATCACATTCTGCTACAAAAGTTACTACTACACCATCTAGAACTTAGGTGGTAGTCACCTTAATACTACTATATTTCAAGACCAGATATCTGTCCAGTTCTAGATCTCATCAATACTTATCTCTTACCAGCTCTCTAGCTATAGATCTCTTCTCTGTTTTTACTGATATTCTATATCATCTTCTAGTCAAAAGTCAACTATTGAGAAGCCTCTCAATAGAAGATAATCCTACCATCATATCTTTGATCCTATCATCAGTTCTATCTCTCTTTGTCTCTCACTAAAAAAAAAAAAAAAAAAAAAAAATACTAATGGTCTACAATTCTCTCAACTGTTCAATAGGATTATAGCTTAGATATATCTTTTTGAGGTTCTTGATTGCTGTATATTGTGGTAAAATGTGGTAATTTATTCTCATCTAGATAGGATTTCTCTACAGTATTTCAGATCTATCTGATTTTTTTATATATCATCACTATTAGTAATCTTGATATAAAATTTTTAGAATTTTTTTAGTAATTCCATAAGTACTAGCAGAAAGAGTCAAAATAGTCATTATAAGCTGATATCTTCTTTTTAATATTATAATATTTAGAGTTGGGCAAGATTAAGAGACTGAGTTTGAATAGTGGTGGTGAAAGAATTAGATGTTTTAAATAATTAGTAAATTAAGAATGTTTTTTTTTTTTTTTTTCTGTATATTTTTATTATTTGTTATAATTTGTTATTGCTTTTATTTATTTATTTATTTGATTTGATTTATTATAAAATACACTCATCACTCTTACTATATGTGCTGTAAGCAAATGTATATTTACCTTGACTATTAAAGAGGCCAGAATGCAAATGAGAAGAGGCAATGAGGAGGGGTGGCAGCAAAGAAAATAAAAAGGGTGAGGATGAGGAGGGCAAGACCCAAACTGTTGCTTATCAGTCTGCTTGCTACGAGACACTTTTGCAACCCCTTCCACTTTGTATGCAGTTACTCATAACAGAGGATAGTGTGAAATTGTGAACCGAGTTTCTTCATAAATGGTGCAGACTCGTGCCTTCATGGTGACATGGCGGATGGCCAAGATCGCATCGGGCGTATATTCGATCCGCCCATTCCGCAATCGATTTGTAGGAAGTATAAGGACGGTTACGGGAGGCAGAGAGAGACGCGAAGAGGGAGGTGAAAGGGAGGCATCCAGGAGGATTTTTTTTTTCCTTTTTTGACATGAATAAAGCAGAGTGGTGGGATGTTGCTTTTTGGATCGGAGACGACGCTTACAATAGATAAGGGGCATTGCGCTGTTGGGTGTATGACTAAGCATTCCATCCGAAATCTCGTCTAGTCATTGCAGTTTGATCGGACCACTGCCAAGTGACCGATAGAAGATACTGTCACTCAAACATTGTCAAATCCCTTCTGTCGTAATGTCTAATGACAATATCGCAGAAAGGCGTGTGACCATCGTGACACCTTTGTAGCTTGTTCTACTCTGTCAGAAGCTTAGGGTTTTAGGTTCCGACCAGTGTATCACAATGCATGCTCAGTCGTTACTGCTGCCTGAACATGCCCTAACGTCGTCTCAAAACCTCTTGCAATTTTAACGTGTGCGTCTTAATATTATCTTATCTCTTCTTTCAATCTGCATTTCTCTGCGAAAAGAGCCTCTTCGGGTACACGTTAATTAATTGAATCCATGTCGTTTTAGGTGAAGGAAGTATTGAACATATACTCATAGGCCGTCTGAAGAACGAACAACCGGCGTGGTGTGACGTCATAGCGACCAGAGTACTGGGCCAGAGTAACAGAAACACTTGTAACCCTTCGCTCCTCCCGACAAACCTGAGGTGCCACATGACCATGACAAAATGTCATGTCAAAGTAGAAAGAGGGTGTCATTCACATTTGCGTTGGACCTCGTTTGACCGTGTTGGCATCGTCACGAACAGTGTTCAGATTCCATCGACCTAACGCAGAGTCTCCATCGCGCAAGGGACATCGACATCGCGCGGTTCAGTTGGGTTGCACGACGTCTTGGCACCCCGAACATCGCGCCTGAATGGATCCTCCGCGCTTGGGTCCGTCACATGGTTCCACCGCGACGCCCTACCCGTTGTTCGAGCGAGCCGTGCCTCTCTGCACCCTGCGTCGAGATCTTGGGGGGCAAGCGGGGAGCCTCGAAAGCGGAGATCGTAATTACACCACCATCGGAATTTGGGAATCCGTGCGACGGTCGGAGGCCTCGTCGGTCGCGCAGGAGACCCCGCAACGGATCGACATCGAGTTTTAACATGTTGTACTGAAATTAGGACATGTGCAGCTGGTCTTCGCGATTATGAAGAATCTTGGCAGTGAATTTCACGAAAGGGGGAATAATGCGCATGGAGAAGGGGAACGAGACACGAATGTGAACAGGTGAAAAAAAAAAAAACCCCCCCTGGCATGTTGCTCGTCTGTTCCCATCTGGGAATGGATGAACTTGATACTTGCAAGTAATGTAGGGTTGGATTGGTTATATTCGAAATTTGTGGCTAAATATATCATTTGGCATATAGGTTCGTTTGGTGTGGCGCATCGGATATTGCGCCAGTGTCATCCAGATACTGCACCTACGTGACACGCAACGCTCAACGAACAATCGCAATGGGGTATGGGGTGTGGCTTGAATCAAGCCATGGTATCATCTGGGGCCCTGTAACTTTGGGGGAGGGAACGCATTGTTCTGATACAAGCTAGTGTGTCTTGTGTGATGTACTTTAGATTTAAGGTGAAAGACGTGAACGATAAGATGGCAAGGATGGCAAGGGAACACAGATGCATCACATAGATGACACGGGACAGGGCGAGGGGTGTTTGGTACCTGGCATCAAAAAAACATTTTTCACAGTCTCGACCAGTTTGTAGAACCTTTTCTGGCGGGCGCGTGCACTACTCCAATTGCCAAAAAGCTGCGCTCCTCTTTCTGCACCCAGCCCTCTTCTTTGTCTTCGGCGCGCTTCGCCAACCCGTTGGAGGGAAAGTGACTGTCTCTCGGGACCCCGTATTTCGGTATTTCTACGTTGCGACACAAGCAACCCCTTCACCTGCAGCCGCACGCCCTCTTTCTTTCACCGCTCTGTCGCGCCGTCTTTACTTATTCCGTCTCCGCGTCCTCTCTCTCCCCTCCCCATTCTCCCTCCCGCCATCGTACACTTCGTAAAGCATGTCAATATTTTTTACCAAAATTATTGATAAAGCCAAGCAAGCTTCCCAGGGCCATATTCAACCGCAAGGTAGCGAAAACAACGTGCAACCATCCGCCTATTCCTCATCCTCCGGCGATGGAGCCTCAAACGCCCACCGGGGCAGACGAAGATCAACCTCGTTTTCTCATTCTGCTCTCATCTCCACCAGCCACCGCTCCTGGTCTACCTTTGTCCCCCCCAGGGTCGTCACAGAACAGTTTCAGCAACGCTCCACCCAAGAGTGACGAGGACTCAAACCGCATGAGCGTGGACGAGTCAGGTGTGTTGAGTGGCCTCGGGTTCCCACGGGGGCTCGGGTTCGCAGATGAGGCGCCACCCCTTGCGTCCGTGTTTATCGTTACCCAGGTTGCTGGATACGTCCCTGTACGGGTTCGCCCAAGCAATGAACCAAACCGATCAAATTAACTAATCACGCGTCAACCTTCGGTCGCGGGCAGACTTCCAGCCTATGCAGCTTTCTGACTCTATGCCCCCACCCAGCACCATACCTCCAGCGAAACCCACTCCACAGCAACCCCCACCGCAACCCACCATGGCCCAGCCAGACCAACCGATGGTGCTCGAGCAACAGCAACAAGGTAACTAACAGATTGTTCAGGATAGATTCTGAACTAACCAGTTCGGAAATGTATGGGTGAAGAGCGGGCACTTGGCGTCGGAGCTCATGCTAAAATTACCGGAACAACATGACGACCCCACGATCTGACGATAATCTCAGGACAGTCCGCGATTTGACCGAAGCCAACACATCGATCACCCAATCTCAGGAGTGGACTAAGTGCATCTCACATACAAATCATTCCCCTCTCCTTACCCAACTATCCACACTTGACTGCATCACCCTCAGAACGACTCACACCGGTCACAACACCGAACTCTCCCCCACTGACTCCCACCACCCCCACAGTCCCTTCCGTCCCGGCGAACGTTCCCGTCTCCTCCAATCCAAGCGTTACCATCACAGAACTTCACAGCACGTCCCCACCCTCAACTCACAACCCCCCCACCACCGCTGCGCCCACCGTCGTCCCGACCGCTAGCACCTCGCAACAGAGCAACGGCGGTTCCGTCGGCGCCTTCAACGATGCCGGTATGATCGCGCAGCGGCAGTCCCGTCCCAAGCTGAAGTTAGCGGATTTCCACCTCTTGCGCACACTGGGCACGGGTTCGTTTGGGCGCGTGCATCTGTCGCAGAGCCGGGTAAACCATCGGTTCTACGCCATCAAGGTCTTGAAAAAGAGCGAGGTCGTGCGACTGAAGCAGGTCGAGCACACGAACAATGAGAAGCACATTCTGGAGAAGGTGGCGCATCCGTTCCTGGTCAATTTGTGGGGAACCTTCCAGGACGATGGTAATCTTTACATGGTGATGGATTATGTGCCGGGTGGCGAACTATTCAGTGTTTTAAGAAAAAGTCAGGTGAGATTTTTTTTTTTTTTTTTTTAAAAAAATAAATAAAAGCAAAACAAACCCAATCATTCATATTTATTACGTTCCACACCTTTGCCAATTTTTATCATTATTTTTGGTGGTTGTGTCAATCTATTTCAATTTATCGTTATCTTTTTTTTTTTTTTTTTTTTTTTTTTTTTTTTGGTTTTTTTTTTTTTTTTTTTTTTTTTCTTGGCGGATTGTCGCATATTTACTTAACTCTGGCATGCTGGTATTAATTTTTTCACTATGGTTATTTCCGGCAACGTATCCACAGCGCTTCCCCGATCATGTCGCGAAATTTTACGCAGCGGAGGTCATCCTCGCAATCGAGTACCTTCATTCGAAAGATACCATTTATCGCGATCTCAAACCCGAGAACCTTCTCCTCGACGCGCAGGGTCACATCAAGATCACCGACTTCGGTTTCGCCAAGCACGTTCCTGATATTACTTGGACCTTGTGCGGGACGCCCGACTACCTGGCTCCGGAGATCATCCAGTCTAAGGGCTACGGTAAGGCTGTCGACTGGTACTCGCTAGGTGTACTCATCTTCGAAATGCTAGCCGGGTACCCGCCCTTCTACGACGACGATCACCTCAAGCTGTACGAAAAAATCCTGCTCGGGAAAGTGAAATGGCCCTCCTACTTTGATCCCTGGGCCAGGGATCTCCTCAAACGTTTGCTCACGCCCGACCTGTCTAAGAGGTTTGGCAACCTCAAGGGCGGGAGCGACGATATCAAGAGGCACCGGTGGTTTGACGGCGTAGACTTCAACAAAGTGCTGAGGAGGGAGATCAGGGCGCCGTATGTGCCACAGATCCGGGGAGAGGGCGACGCCAGCCATTTCGATAGGTATCCGGAGGAATCGGAACCGTATGGGCAGGCGCAGTCCGATCCATATAGGTATGGGTTTGGTTTTCACTGCGATTTCCTTGTTTCGTGGGATCTTTTTGGGAAGTTAGGGTTACAAAATGGGCTTAACCCGGGTGTGGAAAGAACAAATGGTATTCGGGACGGATAGCTTGGTGTTTCGTTTATTTTATAGTTTTTGGGAACACTAAAAAATCTGATGCGTGAGACACAAAACTTATATGCACAACAATCATTAATGGGTCTTCACTACTGCTATATTTTTGTTTTTCGCTTATCTCCACAGGGAAAAGTTTCCCGACTTTTAAGCTCTTTGCTACCTCACCTACTGGACAACGAATATGTAAAAATAACGGACAAGGAGGGAGCGATGTGGAGCCACCGACATTTAAACCAAAAATCAAAAAACAAAAATTGCGATCCGAGACCTTAACGGGCATATCAACGACTATCGCCATCTGGCGAACAGACGACGATGTAGAAATGGGAATGGAGGGCGAAGGGCAGGTCATTTCGACAGGACTGGTGGCTTTCGCGCGAACGAAACATTTTCTTTCTTTCTCTTTTCTTTTCTTTTTCTTGAGCCACATCGATGACTAATTTCGTCTTGCATCGCCGTGCTGTCGTGATTTTGGTCACCGAAGTGGATAGCCAATGAATCGTCTCAGCGTTTTCTTTTTTGATTAACGTCATGACTATTCTTCTGTTGATTTATTCCCAACCTACCTTTCTCTTCGTTCCCCGCCATCAGGCTTATTTATTCTTCTCCTGACTTTGTTTCGATTGTATTTTTTTTTTTTTTTTTTTTTTTTTTTCTTTTCTCCCCCAACACGAACACACGCCACCCCTTGTATAACTTCCGGTTGCAGATGAAACATGAAGTTGTTTGACGTTCTTCCGCAGGGCGGATAATCTTTTGGCAATGCGAGTTCTGCGGGTAGGGGGGCGATCCAAGCTGTGCTGAGATGTGCGACAATTGTGTAATTCGCGTACGGGAGCTGCTCAGGGCGAGTTAGACTCGGTCCTTCTCCATGATCGATTGGCATGATTTCTCCAAAGAACGTGCGATACCAAGTGCCTTAATCTGTTCATTGAATCAGGAACTTTGGAAATTAACCACTATCGTTTCGTCGCTCATCATTATGCCAATAAAGTTCTATTTTCTGCATTCATGTGTCATGTCGTTTGTGGTATTGACCAGGTGGAGTATCTCTTAACTTTACTCGCACTGCTACCAAAACCACCCTGTTTGTTTCCTCTATTCCCATACATCCCAGTATGCTCTCTCATCCCTACGAACAGCTCCCTTTCCAAAACCATAGGCCTGTTTATTTTCGCGTACTCTTACCCCCACGGGTAATCCTATTCGTCGAAATGCATCCCCATCTCTACTGCCCTCTTCTACACGCCTGTTTATTTATCCCCTCGTTCCCATTGTCTCATACCCCTCTATCCCACATGCTTTCCTATTTCCACCGCTCCTATTTCTCCATTTCCGCCATACATTCCAACCTCACGTGCCTGTTTTTCTAAAACATATTTCATCTCCACAGTCCGCCCTGGATATCCAACGCAACAACCACCACATTTTTCGCGAACCATGTGAATCGCTCCATTTGAGCTGTCCCCATTACCTTTTGTTTTGTGCCCAGAAATGTGTCTGGCCAGCAGCGTCCTGCTCGTTTTTATATAATTAGAAAGTGACTGCTTAGTAGAATGTGGCTTTCGACACGTGATCGTTTCAGCATAGGAAATATAAACACACTGAAAACAACACGGAGAATCTTGCCCGAGTCACAATGACCATTCGACCAGATAGGCGCACGGAGCCCACCCAATTACGCCCGTTCAGCTCGTCGCAGAACCTGTTGAACCGATGTGACGGGTCGGCGCAGTTTCAGTTTGGTTAGTTGGTGGCATTGATAGTTGCGGCAATGGCATCGAAGCAAATAGCAAACAAAATTCAAGCACAACTTTATCCCAAAAAACATTAACTTTCCGGCTTTCTTGCCGCCTTACAAGACAAGACCGCCGTCCTCGTCTCTATCACGGGTCCCACGGAGGTGAAGTTCCGAGACGAGAAACTTGACCGGGCCTCGCTTGAGGTGATTGTGCGACCGCTGACGGGCCTGTCCTCGACGAAGGAGCGCGTGCTTGAGAGTGTGATGAGATCTACCTTTGCCAACGTAATTCTCACTGGGCTGCACCCACGCACGAGTATTCAGATCGTCGCGCAGGTCATGAAGGACGACGGTTGTGTGAGTGTCGGGGTTATTGCTGTTTGCTTACTGGTAGTCTGTGGGGTAAGGTATGACAAGCTGGATAATTCTTCAGCGAAATCTTTAACATCTATAGCGTATTTTGGACTGCACCAGGTCCAGTCCGCTGCCATTAACGCCACCACTATGGCCCTGCTCGACGCCGGCATACCGATGAACGCGCTGGTCGGGTCAGTGACGTGTATGGTTGGCAAGGAGGACGGCGAGATCCTGATGGACCCTACGATGGAGGAGCTGAGCGTAGGTTTAGGTGGTTTGTGTGGTGGGATGGTGGATGGGTGGCGCATTTTCGTGTTGTTCGGGTTTTGCTGACCGAACTCAATGTTCTGCCTGCTTCCGTCTCGGCAGCGCGCCCGGTCAATCCATACGTTTGCATTCGACAGCGCTTCCAGGACGTCGGTGATGATGGACGAGAATGGAGGGAAAGGGACGTCGGGTGGCGTGGTATTATATTCGGAGTCCACGGGAGATTTCACGGAGGATGAGGTGTGTTTCTCTTGATACTTTTCTGTTTTGTTTTTTACTTATAATAATAGCAAGGAGCGGAGAGAAACGCAGTGGTGGCTTTACAAGGCATGACTTGACATTCATTCATCTTCCATCCATCCATCCCATGCACTACTAGTACTTTGGGTGCATGTCGTTGTGCCAGCAGGCGACGCACAAAGTGCATGGGTTTGTGCGGACGGCGGTGGAGAAAAAGATTGAGCGGGAGTACCAGCAGATTACTGGATCGTAGTTTTGTTGCAGCAAAGTGAATAAAGTGTCAAATTCAGTCCCGTGGGATGACGTCACGGACGAGGTTATGTGTCCATATCTCAACAAAACCAGGACTGCGTCTCCCTTTCTTTCACTACAATGGAACTCCAAGAGAACCATTCCTCTGGCGAGTCTGGCTCGGGCTCGGACTCTGACTCCGACTCGGCAAGCACCCCAGACATTGAGCTGGATTTCGATTCTGATGACGACGAACCCGAGCAAACCATCACTCATGACGATAACGGTCCTCCTCTCAAGCGCCCTCGTGTCTCGGACGACACCGATACTACCGCTGTGACAGACAAGCAGAAATCGGATCCACAGCCGAATCCAGAACCTAACCTGGAGGAAGATCCCTTTGCTGCTTTCGACGCCATACGGAATCAGAACCAGATGAATCATGCCCCACCAAAACCTACACAGCTCATGTCGAACCATGCTCCGGCCTCCTCGTCCTCTTCGTCGCACGCACAAGCAAGGCCATGGGCAAACCAGAGCGGCCAACCCTCAAGACCTCTCGAGCCGTCAATATTCAACACGATACCGACGGATCCTGTGGCGAGAAGGGTTGCCGAGTTTTTAACCGAACATCTACCGAGACCGAATGTTGAGGTTAGGACCTCTTTGTTTTACCTAACCTTAAGTGGCTTTGAGACCTGTGAAGTTCAGTCCCCAAATATTCAGCTACAATAACCACTTTGTGGCTCTCTCTCAACATGCTCACCTTGACGCATTCTCAAACTAAGATTGAGGCCAAACTCGGTGTCCTCATCGACAAGCAGAGTAACCAAAGGATAAAGCTGGCTGTAGAATCTGAAACTGGTTAGTTTATCAGTATTTTATTTATTTTATTTTTGAGCCTTGATCCCGTCAACCGACATTTCTCTCTCTCTCTGGTCAGTCCTAGCCGCGGGCGACGACAAGTGGTATCGATTCGAATCCAACATGACCATGGACCAGCACAGCATGTTCAACAAAATGCTCAATGAGCAGGTTACTCGAAGCCAGCATCGCGACTACAAGGTACATTTCGAAAGTCTATTCTTATATCGCTCTATAACCATGAATGCTGATCGTGCCAACCAACCCCAATCTCGCATTTCCTCCTTTCTCACAGGGCGCTAAGATTCAATATAAGCACACGAAGGAGTGTGACCGCTTCTACGACGTTGGTCAGTCCAAGGTCCGGGTAACAACAGATCAGGCTACCGGGCAAGTCGTCCCTGGTGGTATCGTAGAAAAGGTCCGGGTTGCGAACCTGAACGTGTTCTCACCAGGGTCAGCGTTCGATTATCGGATAAGCGTAAATGTTGAGGTTCCAGGTGGGTTGCATTGCGATGAGGAAAAGGGTGGAGGGAAGATGGTCTGTGGATCGGAGAAGTCGGCCCTCAATAGACTTTTTTTTTTTTTTTAAAAAAAAAAAAAAAAAAAAAACAAAAAATTAGTCAAGATGCCCACCGGGACGCCGCTATTTGAACGCAACAAGGACAGGCTCTCGTACACACATCAGGCCATCAAGTTCGATCTGACGCAGGTCAAGGGCGCACAGGTACGTTTTCTGGATATCTTTCTCTTGAATGGTTTGAGGTTTGAATGGCGGGTAGCAGATTGCGGATGGCATTGGGATCGAAGAGTTCCATCCTACATGGCGGGTTTTTATTAACTAGCAACTTATTCCTTCTCTCCCAAATCGACCCACAGCGAGCCAACGGCTCACCCCCCGATATGACGCATGAGCTCGAACTCGAGTTTGTCTGCCCAAAGGATCTACTACGCGATCGTGACCGAACCGATGGCGACAGGAAGCTCGTTGAAGCCGTGGGCGTGCTCATCAATAACGTGCGCATGCTGAATGCGAGGGCAGGGAGGAGGAGATGATTGGTAGAGGGGCAGGAGGGAGGGAGGCCCCTTGCGAACAAGCCTTGGTGTGTTTGTTAGCTCTTGGCTAATATTAGAGTACTAGCACATAGTAGACGGGAACGGAATGGATGTGGTCGCAAGATTTCATGATATCTCTTTGTAGATGTGCAATGAGGTTGCGCAACCATGAAGACGCAGAAAATTGTTCACGTTTTTGCACTTTTTTCTGCTTTAGTTTCTTTTTGTATCATCTTTTCCCTCTGTGCCCTCGTTCTCTTTCGTATGTTTCTATGTTTGAGGGGGCGGCCTGTTATTACCCCTATTGTGCCGATTTGTGATCATAAGTATCTAGCATGACCGCCCAGAATGCTCTGCGCGAAACCCTTTGTCAATAGAATTAAATCTGCGCGCATGTTTAGTGAGGGAACAATGCGCATTGTAAGTAGTGGTCTTTTTAAGCGATGGGATTAAAGATAGTAGGTAAATTATATTACAATTATCAGGCGGAGTGATGTGTGATGGTTGTACATGTACAAGGAAATTATGCAACGTGAATATAGTACAATCTGATCCCCGATCAGGAGCCGTATGCCAGGTCCACAGTCCCGCAACGAATGAGCGATATTTTCATGTTACGGGTGCTTGCCAGCAACACCAGCAGCAAGCGGCGATCAGCAGAACGGCGACGCAGACGATGGCAATAATGGCAATGACGACGAGAATGCTGAGGCCGTAGACGTCGCGCTTGGCTAGGTGGGCGCGAGTGCGAGTGGGGGGGGAGGAGGCGAATGGTTCGGATGTCGGCTCCGAAGGGTATGATGAGAGCTGCGAGACGGCGACGGCGATGTCTGACGGGCATGAAAGAGGTGGTGATGGTGTCGGGAGGGCGTGTGCGTGGAAGCAGAAGTGAAGGATACAGGCCAGGGCGATGAGGATTCGGAGTGCAGAGTGCGGTGTCATTATGAGGGGGTTGGGTGTTGTGCCGCGGTAGACATGAAACGAATGAGATGGGAGAGAGAGGAAGAGAGAGAGATCTATATAAAGAGCTCGACGAGGGCAACAAAATGTCGTTTATGGTCTTTTAACTGGGATCTGCGAACCCTTAAAAAGGAAAAAAAAATAGTTTGGGGTTAGCATGGGAGGACGAACTGTGTCAGGAGTTCGGAGCGTGCTTGGGGGCGTGATGTTGTCTTTGGATTGTGTCGTGTTGTAATGATAGGTATGTGCGATGTTCGTATAGGGAGGAAACGGATAGAAAATTGCGAGTAAAAAAGGTCTCGCGTCAATGGCTGGCTGAAATTGGTGAGCCTGTTCTCGTAATTGCAAGGAGCGATTTTTTTTTTTTTTAAAAAAAAAAAAAAAAAATCAATGTGCCACTGGCCCACCCTTAAATCGTCATCGTGCATATCCAACACGTCCATCATCATTCCAGGTAATGATATCGTAACACTTCCTATTTCGTGCTCACCACACCCTGGCGAAATATGCCCTAAACCAAAAAAATGAAATAAGGAAAAAAATATATGAACGAAAATAGGGGCTGGTGGAGAGAGGCCAGCGGAGAGGGGCAGCGTGTCACCTGGTCATAACAAAAACCTCTAACACGAAAAGGGGCCATGATCATGTTGAAACAATATGCCCTGCACGTTGAAACAATGTACGGAGGGGGGGTTTCCAGAGAAATCGTGCTTTGAATTTGGAGTGGCTCTTGATTGTGTCTTGGGTTTTGTGCAGATGGTCCGTCCTGTGACCAGGAGAAAATGTGCTCGAAAGGGTTAAATTAGGTAATCTCCGAGGGAAGAGCCCTCTAAAGTATAGATGAAGAGGGTGCTTTTTTTTTTTTTTTTTGGGTCTGGAGCTTGTTGGGTTTCCGATCACACTAGCTCCATGTTCCCCGAATAGCCGCCATGTGTCCGCCGCTCTTTCGTGGCGAGCATCAATAAAAAGATATTCATACCAACATTCACTATAAATATGCAGTGAATAAATAATAGCCTGTTATTTTTAATTCACAAAATCGAGGGTCAAAGTCACGTGCTGTACGTCGCACAGGTGTCATCAAGGATACAATCCTAACTGCCACTGTTCCCGTAAGTTGTTGCCCTATTCGATGTTTTAAAGTCTTAGGTCCATCTTGTTCGTGTCATAATGCTTTAGAAAAAGATGTTGACCTGCTCTGCCAACACGCCCTTAATATTCGGAACGGCTCATATCTACGCCAGAATTTTTTTTTTTTTTTTTTTTTTTTAATATATATATATATATTTCACATTGATAGTTCTACACTTCTAGCTCTTTATTCATAACAGGCAGTCAGAATCGTACAGACGAACCAAAAAAACCCACACTGATAATGGCTTCCTTCGAGCATCACCCAACTCCTCCACCTGCTCACTCCTCATCCCCTTCCGCTTCATAACTTCTCGCTCCCAATCTCGACGTGGATCAAATCCCCCTCCTGAATCCTGCGATAGCAATCCTCGATCACCGACTTGGCGCCCTCCCACCGATCCCTCCCCACGAGCCTCCACTGCGAGGGCACAAGCGGGCCGGTCAGGATCTTGAGCCAAAATCCGAAACCGTACTCACGTATAATCTTGAGGGGCTCGGGCGTGGCGCCGGCGGCCTCGTTCGCCAGCCAATCAAAGTAATTCAGGTAGGCTGGCTCGAAATTGACAAGATGCGTTGGCGGTATTGTTTTGCGTTGTGCGACGATCTGAAGGTCCATCTCGGCCGGTGTGGGGAGCGGGTGCTGCGTGCGTCCGGTGATCAGCGAGGTCAGGTAGCGGACTTGGAGTTCGCTAGAAAGGGGGACGGTAAGTGGATGAATGTGAGATTGGGGAGCTATTTTTGGAAAAGTCCATAGAGGTCATCTATACCTGATCGTCCATTGCGAATGCTACAACAAATGATAAAGCGGAGTTTAGTTTTCAGATATCAGACTGCAACCATGAAACAAGTATTGCACTCCACCACAACTCGGCCTCCACAACTCACCA
The DNA here is from genome assembly GCA_003990745.1 of Jimgerdemannia flammicorona. Classification (NCBI taxonomy): domain Eukaryota; kingdom Fungi; phylum Mucoromycota; class Endogonomycetes; order Endogonales; family Endogonaceae; genus Jimgerdemannia; species Jimgerdemannia flammicorona. The sequence goes on along the minus strand of RBNI01001648.1, from coordinate 6,459 downwards.
AGATTTCCAGAAGCCCTATGAACGCGATTCCCTCATGTCTCGGCGGTATAATCCCCTTCCAAAGCCACGCATTCTCCTTCAGCGTTTTCCCATCGATCTGATCCTTGGCCGTGATCGTCCCATTAGTCATTACTTCCGGATCGACGAACTCGAACCGGTACCCATACCCGGTTGCGTAGATGACAACGTCGACATCGCGGATGACGGTCCCGTCGACGAACTCGACATCGCGTCCGTTCTCAGCGAACCGGGAGATGTCGGGCTTGGTGCGAACCTTGCCAAACGAGATGCGCTCCAACAGCGCGTTAGGCGCGATTGGTACCCACTTATCCATGAACCCGTGCGACGGCCGCAAGTGGCCCGGTGGACGGATCCCCACGTAAGTGGTCGCGTACCATAGCTGGAAGCGCCCGGGAAGTGACCATACCAACCGGCTGATGCTCATGTCGATCGGGAGGTTTGCCTTGTCCACGCGCGGAACGAGCCAGGTGCCTGGGAGTTGGGAGAGTGGATCGGATATTCGTGTCCATTTAGTATTATTAAATCTTACTTATTCGGTGCATATATAGTCCATTTCGAAGAACACTGTACTGATCCTACCATTGCGAGACGAAAGGTAGACCTCTGCGTGATAGGAGAGTTCTACAGCAATGTCACACCCGCTTGGCAATGGTGAAATTGCGATATAAGTAAGCATATGTTTCCAATCTCTGTAAAATACGCAGCGAGACACACGAACTGGTGAATAAATTATTACCTCGCGCCTGGACCGACAACCACGACCTTCTTTCCGCTGAAGCCATTGAAACTGGATGGGATGCGAAAATCAAGGGAGGAGCGGTGAAACATTAGTCGCTTTGTCCTACCATCCAAAGCAGTCAAAAAGCATCGCTTATTATTTCAAATGTCCATCTACTCTTCCCAGATCACACTTCTCGCACACTTCTCTCACACCCTCAACTCACTCGTAATACTCTATCGCATGCATCGCCCTCCCTTTGAACCGCTCCGCCCCTTCGAACCGGGGCACGTAGGGATCTTGGTAATGACCCGTGCACACAAACACCCAGTCGTACGTCTCGTCCGTGTCCTCCCCGCGCGGCGTCTTCCCGTCCCCCTCGACGGCTACATAGCGCACCGTCCACCGCTTCGTCGCGGGGTCCTGCCTCAGGCGCTGGACCCGGTGATTGAAGCGCACGTGCCGCCGGAGGTCGAAGTGGTCGGCATACATCTCGAGATATCTGCGGTCGGGAGAGGAAAGTACGTTGGGAAGCGAGGTTATGGGATATAAAGAGGAAGCGGTGGTACATGGCGAATATACACCTTCACTAAATAAAAACATGTGGGCATTACTTACTTCCCGACATACGGTTTCGACATGTAAATTGGCCAATCTTTGGGACACGGGAAGTCGGAGAAAGGCAACTAAAAAAGTATGTTTCAAGTCAATATATCATGAAGAGATTCTTTTGCCCCAATGTCCCATGTCCGTCCATAGGCAACAATCTCGTCATGCTCACCATATCGCGGCTGATATTGATGAACACATTTTTGTAGATGGGCGAATTTTCGTCCCCATCATTCCCCTCATCATAATGCCACAATCCACCTACGTACGAACAGCTCTCGAAGCATACAGGTTCCAGTCCGGCGACCAAGCATTCCTTGATGGCGACGAGACCTCCAATTCCTGTCGAGATAAGCAGAGGGAACGTCAGCATTGCGAACCTTCAATAGCCTATGTTCGAGGTGAAGGAAAAGCTGAAATATACCTGCGCCAATGATAGCAACGCGTTTTGCCATGTTTGAGGGAAGAGCGATTTGGACAGACTTAGGTTCAAAAAATATGCAAGGGGGGTAGTCGACATGGGCTTCGCCAGCAAGTCACTTTTATAAGGCATCTCAGCCACGTCCATTAGCCATTTAGCAGTCATTAGGCCGCTTGCTCTTGTCCAAATACGTGTTGGCATTGTTTGCATGTATACTATGGGCGAGGTCCTCTTACCTCCTTTAACGATCTAAATTTGATATAGTTGTTAACCTACTATTCGAACGTCGAATGTGACGACAAATTTGAACTATATACGTACTATAGGACAAGACGACACTAAGGGAGTAAACTATAAGATATACAGCCAACGATCACAATTTTTGCCACCTATTCTCAATATTGCACCAGTCGCCTTCAGCTCCATGAGATCATGTTGCAAGGTCGTGAGTAGGGCGAGCAGGACGTGATTTCGCGTTGCAACTATGAGACAAGACGCATCTTAGTAATTATAATGTATCACAGATCACATGTTTTACCAGTATTTATTCATATGTATTTAAAAACTTTCTATTATTGATGAATTTCGTCTAAAGGAGGCAAGGAACCTCAGTTTTGGAACCCCATAGTACAGGGAATGTTTGGTTGAGACCGTGCTGCGCCAAAGGCAAACTTCGCGTGTAGAGGGAAACGTCTGGTTGAGAGCTATGGTGATAATGATGAGAGTTGCCATCAGTATGAAATGCAACAAGCCACAAAAGGAAACTAAGGAGCTCTAAGCATCCTATTGAGCAAAGCATGGTTGCAAAGAGAAACTATCAATGAAGGAGGTTACAGTTATCTGAAAATCCGAATCAATCCCCGATAGTTGAGATAGTTGATTGACACAAACAAATAAATAAACAATTGACTCTATGGTAAGCATGAGATTAATAATCCACCCCCCAACATTGCACCACCCTTACTCGTTTTCGCTCTCAAGAGCCGCCAGAAAGTATGACTGAGGGCCGTTTTCGGCCGTGCATAAATGCGTAAAATAAAAACCAGGCCTCTCGAGAAGGTCGTTTCTCTCGTTGGCGTCCGAAGGTTGTATCGGATGATATCAGAGAGGGGAGCACGTGACAGGGTAAGGATGACATCGACAGGGGTGAATTTACTGTTTACTTTTATCAGCTTCTGCCACTACTCCGTCTTCAACCTCCCCGCTCTGAACGTCCCAATGGCCTCCAGATTCACTTCCGCCCTATCTGGCTTCGTCAACTCGCTTGCCGGTATGTAAAGCACATAACATTCCCGTTCGTCCGAAACTTGCCATCTCAGTCAATTATCGTAGACGTGTCACCTCCAAGTTCAACCGATCCCGTCACGGCCCACGCCCGAACCTCGCCTGACGTGTCCGTCTCACTCCCCCTCGCCTCTTCTCACTCCCCCTCGCCTCTTCTCCTCATCCCCTGCGATACTCGCAACCAGCCATCCAACGGCCCGTTGTTTACAACGCCAAGGTGGCCGCCGAGATTGCGAAGCAGGTGTACGTCAAGGAGGGCCTGGCCTTCCCGACGGCCAAGCAGTTCGCGGAGACGCGCCACGCCGTCGAGAATGTCAACATCAAGTCGTTCAAGAGCCTGCAGCTCAAGGATCTGGCCAAGGGCTCCGTTGTCGCCGCCGAGGCCCTCACATTCTTCCTGATAGGCGAGGTCGTCGGTAGGAGGAGCCTGATCGGGTACAACGTTCCATCCGTGGGCAAGCACGGGCACCACTAGAGATTTGTATGATCTCGCGCGTTGTGAAATAAAATACCTGAATCAGGTAATGTGGTTATAGTTTTTTTTTTTTTTTTCTGGAAATGAGGGGTTCGTTTTGTGGCCAGCATCCTGACGTTCAAATCAATCGATATCTCTCGATTCTCTCGATAAAACCTAGGCATTTGCTCCACCAAATTCCCTATCTTTCGAACTCATTCCCATCGCCTTCATGATCTTCATTTCTCGTCACGTACGCCAAAATTGTAGAATGTGTTGCATGCATCATTGTATAATGAGTGCAGCTCTTATGCTACATCAAATGGCGTGAGCGCTGCAATAAAAACCTCACACATTGCATGCTATGAAGCTGAAACACCTATGCGTGTGATAGACACGGGTTCACGTACGCGACGTGTTCTAATTTTTGTTGCAAATACCACTAATACCACTTGACTTGGTTGCACCGAGAAGTAAAAATGCAAGTTACACCGCCTGCCTTGCGTATCCTTTTTATTTTGACCCATTTCATATTGTACCCGATTAGGTAACTGCGCGGGTGCCAGAATCAAGAGTATTTTCATACAAAGTGGAATATTAAGGACAAGACAATCAAATCCAACCTTCGGGCCTTGCACTGCCATTGAGCGCAAAATGTATTGATTAAGATCCTATGAGGTCCAAATGCCGTGTGTAGATTGCAGGAAAACTTGCCCAGATCTATTGTAGTAACACTGAACAGTATTTGTTCCAACTAGTCTGGCCACAGTAATGAATCATTGGAACGTAAAACGTCATCTCTGAATGGATGTATAGATTTTATATGATGTAAATTCATGGAAGATATGTTTTGGTAATTCGTTGAAGTGATCATATATACATATTCAATTGGCATATTTGAGGGGTTGTGAGAAACGTTAAGACCTTACATATATATGGAAACAATCCGTCTATGACTGAAACGATGTGCAATAGTGCTGTGTTTACCAAGCGAAACACTGCACTGATGCATCCAACAAAGGGATGTTCTGTGCAGTGTTCGTGAGTATCTAACTCTAAAGTCTGAATTAACATAATCGCTTTCCAAAGTATTTATAACATATAGGGTTTAGAGAGATCACTTTACCAGTTTGCGCCTTTTCTTTGAATGAATTCTGTCACCGACACAAACCGAAGTACCTTATCCCATTGAGTTATCAACTCCCTCTCTTCCATTACCTCCAAAGCAGCCACAAACAAAAACCACTTTGAAGGTATATTATCCACCGTCTTCCTCGCACACGAACCATCCATTCGCTCATCATGCCTCTGCTTAACTCCGAAGAGCACCTCATGTACAACTTCCAACCCTTCGGAAACCACACCCCCAGCTTGATCCTCCAAGGGTATCTCCAACATCGCTGCCCCGTCGCTTGTCCTGTTGTCGCCCCGGCGCATCGACTTCGCCAACCAGCCGCAAACCAGCCCAGAGAGGGCGCCAACCATCCACACCAGCTCGTCAAGCTGGCCATCTTCGAGCTCGCGCAGTATCTGGGTCTGCAACGCGACGGACTCGTCCTGTTCGAGTGAGTCCGCCGGACACTCGTCCGCCTTCTGCCGCCACGCCTCCAGCACCTCCCACAAAATGTAGATGCTTGCGAGAGTGTCGTTCATGGCACGAGGTCGCTGGATGCCCATTTCCCCGAGCAGGGCTTGCAGTATGTCTGTGGCAATGCGTTGGCGCTGCATGAGCTCGGCGTATATGAACATGTTCGAGGGGATGGTCAGGTGACGATAGCGTGGGGCTTTGGAGAGGGCGCGTCGGGCTTGGGTGGGGTTGTGGATGTCGCGTTGGATGAAGCTCGAAGCCAGCGTTCGATCAAAGACCGTGATGGTATGATGCAGCGAACGGGAGGTGGAGCGAAGACGGAGCAACGAGTGCAGGTCGAGGTGGTGACAGATCTCGATCGTGCATTCGGTTGGGAGGGTGTGGAGGGAGCGGGACATTCTGTAACGTTTGCGACGGTGGATTGAGGCGACTGAGGGATTATTAAGTTGCTGGAAATATCGAGTCCTTTTTATTTAAGTGTGTTTATGTTCATTTCATTTCACACAAATATAAGTAGCCGCCACAATTTACCAGATCGGGAAATTATATAAGATGGGTGATCACCGACACATACGTGGTCCCGTGGTCGAACCATATGTTCGGCAAGGCACATCAGCTGGCCTGGCGGCCCATTTCATTTTTTGGGTGACATGATATATATATCGCCCTTAGTGCTTCATATCTTTGACGATAGGAGCATATTTTTTTTGGATCCTCTACCCCTCCCAAGGACTAACTACAAATGAATTCTGAGGAGAATTTTGCTATATGAAGCCCATAAAGAGCTCCACCCTTAGACGGCGTCATCGGTGATTTCGCAACCCCTGGTTGTGTCGCTAAATTTTAAATAATGCCGCGTATCGCTGAAGCAGGGGAGGGAGCAGGGGTAGTTGTGTCCCCCGCCGCCCCTCATTGCGAAAAGTCTGTGTTTTTTTTTTTTCTCCTCCTGAGCTAGCCATTCTTTCTGTGGAACGAAATGAGGGGGCGGGAATAACAAGCTCGCGAAAAAAAAATTCCCAAAGCTCCTCCATAGTTGCGTAGTTGTGTTGACATGCACGTTCGGGCTATAGACGACCTGTTCTATGTACATTTTCGGGGAATCTGCCGGGATCTGCATAAATTGGAAACAAAACAAAAAAAAAAACGAACCTCCCACCCCCCAAAAAAGGCCAAAGAGAAGAGGAGGAGAGGGAGGCACAAGATACGTACTAGCCGAAATCAGGTGGCACGAACGGATCTTCCGAACAAGGTTGGACCCCCTTTTCCCCCCCTCTGCCCCCGCACACCCCGGCCGATCCAGGCAACAATTGCCGCAAGTTGCAACAAAGTCCGCAGTTTTTTTTTTTTTTTTTTTTTTTTTTTTT
>RBNI01001647.1:0-21482 GCA_003990745.1 Jimgerdemannia flammicorona | reverse complement strand
AAAAAAAAAAAAAAAATAAAAAAAAAAAAAAAAAAAAAAAAAAAAAAAAAAGTCTAATATATCTATTGATAAGCTGTGGGTTCCCTCATATATCTTATACTTAGGATGAGAACCAATATATCATATGTAGTCAATAAAGTAATATAATATATACTCATCCTATTATAACAATTTGCATTGTATAGCAATCAAGTACATTTTCAAATATTTTAAAGATATAGTATACTATATGCTATATTTAAATAGTACAGATCAAGCAGGAGTACTATAAGATCATTTGGTATATATATAATACTAATTGAGCTAATGACCTAGATAACAGATGATCTATGATCAGATATCTCTCATTTTATAGCAAATATATAAGCAATCTTTAGTAAATATATCATCTATATATATGAAGTATTAAGTATTGTCTATTGTAATAAAGGAAGCTATATAACTTCAGGAACTACTAAAAGAGTTAGAATATAATCAATAGAACTCTATACTACTCCAACAAGACAATCAATCTATATAGAATTACTATGGCAAAGAACTCTTTATATCATACGAGACTAAAGTATATTAATATATATATAATATTATTTTATATAGAAATATATGGAAAATGGTGCTTATATCCTGAATATACTCTAATAGAGTATATAATAGCAGATTCATTAGCTAAAGTCTTTCAAAGTTAAAGTTTGACTTATATATATAATAAATGTGACTTATAAGTAATTCTATATTAGCAAATAGAAACTATATACTAGCAAGAGATAATTCTATACTAGCAAGTAGCAAGTAATAATACTAACAACAATATGGATAATAATATAAAGTTTTTCAGAGTACTATAAAGCCTACTACTACATCTTGCATATTGTATACATATATATCTATCTATCAACATTAATAGTTTCATCTAGTTATGAGTAATCCTTATTAGTATTACTTAGAATTTCTATTCTTAATACTCTATTGACCTATTTTTAATCTTATAAGTAGGAAATTTGAACCTTTTTCAGTTATCAAGATAGCATCCAGTTAGTTATAATTAGTTTATATTCTGAGACACATAACTTATTAAATAAGAGTATTGAAATATCTTAGATTTTAGTTATAGTATCTCAATATATGATAGTCTGACTATATTATATTATAAATATTATCAATATATATGTATAAAAATATATAAGCTAATATTAATAAATAATTACTACTTTACTCTATCTGTCTTTCCAAGTATTCTATAATACTTCAATTAGTAGTTTCTTAACTAATAGTAGTTTTTTGACTATTAGTCTTATAGAAGAATTTCTTGATAACTTTAAGAGCTATCTTTTGAGTTAAAGAGAACTATTGCTAATCCTGAGTTTCTGATAACTAGTGATAATATCTTCTATATCTCAACTATAACTTACTAAGTCCTTTAAAAGTTTTTAAAAGAATGTTCTCAGTTGAGTCTCCAAAATATTATATTATTTTATATCTCTAGTTTGCTGATATATAGCTTAATATATCACTAGATTATTTATATAGTATATTCTTATAATATATATAGTAATACTATTTTTAACTATAACTACTATTTGATTTATTTATTTTTAGTTTATATAATCTATTTTTTAGAATAATAGAATATTGAGATGTGGTTTTAGTAATAAGAGAGATTTGTCATCTTTAACTCTACTCTAGATGGTATTATTTCCTAAAATCATTTATTCTCTTAGACATAGAATATATTATTAGATTTTACACTTCAAACTCTTTCTTTATAATAACTAATAAACATTTACTGAGGTTTATTTAATAAATTATAGAGATATTTATATATTATAGTTAATTATAAAAGTGATATAGAATAAGTATTGATATAGTTATAATAATAGATATTTTATAAGTATTAATAATATAGAATAAGTATATATAATATATATATTAAAGATATGAAAATAAGATAAATAGAAGAAAAAGATATATAAATAATAATAGTAATTATATAAATAAAGAGAAAATATACTAAATTAACTTAATTATTTTCATTTTTATTTTTATTTTTTTTTTTATTATAGTCTCTTAGACTTCTTTATTATCAAATCTATTCATCTTTAATATAATACAATAATCTCATCCTTAACCAATCTCCTTCTGGGGACTACTCTCTATCTCTTTATAATGAAAGGCCATCTGATCATTAACTATCATAACTCTCTTCCTACTCCACTTATAAATCTCCACTATTAGATAGTAATAATGACCTCTTTGAGAGCTCCACCCCACCCACTAGCCTGAAATAACCTCTTCTAACAACTCTTCTCACTTTACCAAATACTCCTCTAAACTCATCCACCTTCTCTCCTCAAACATATATAACTAGTATCTAGCTAACTCTATTTATACTACTAAAACCTACTTATCTATGAGCTACTCATTACTAATATAACCTATCAATCACTCTCTCAAATTATCCCACTGTCTGCTCTCATTATTCTCTCTTCTTACTACTCCCAAATAATATCTAACTACTATCCAGAAGTCTCTAAGAATCTCACACTTATCTAGCCAATATTCAGACATCTCTATAAAGTATCTCTCCTTCTCTATACTATAATACTCCTTACAATCAAAGTACCTGCTATCTATCAAGTAACTTGACTGAAAGTTCAATATAATATTTCTTTATAACAAATATCACTACACTACACAGAACTTTAGAGAAATTCACTACTATACCTCAGTACTCTAGGATCAGACTACTGCCTAGTTCTACTACTTGTCAATTCCAGCTGTCTGTTAGCTCATAAACTACAAATTCTGTCCTATATCTCTTTGGCACTCTACTCTAGTACTAATGTCAAAGTCTATTAATAATAAATTATCCAACAGTAACCTATCTCATTACTATATCACTAGACCCTAATACATCTCTTCTCCAGTACCATACTAGTATAACTTAATGCAGTGTATACAATCCACCACCCTCCACCAGAAGCCTCTATATCATAAGTATCTACTGCTTTCCAGTCTGACTAATAATAGTAGATTATCTAAAAAGTCTCTGTGGAAAAATATCATCTCTCAAATATATTACAATAAGGGTACCTATCTATCACCCTGTAGTTCAATAGCCTACTTTAATCACCAAGCTCTCAGACAATATAGCTTCTTAGAGAGGTCTACGAAACTAAGACTCTTTTAGTTTACTAGTATTGCTAAAATCTCCCACTTGATCTGATAATATCTTTTAGTCTAGATCTATTCCTTAACTATCTTCAATAATATCTTTACTATCTATATCAGAATATCTATATAATAAGTCAAATACTATAGTTTTGGTAATTAGTAAATATTCAGTATCAATATCTGCCCAGCCAAAGAGATATGATATCTCCCTTAGCTCAGAAGGGATGCTCCCCAATTAGCTATCCTTCTCTTCTACCAGACCTTAGACAGAACAGATCTATATACTGATAAGAAGATACTCAGATACTATATGACTTCTCCAGTAGAGACAATTGTTCTAATGATATCTTCACCCACTAGTCTATTAATTAGTATTACTATCTCACACTTATACTAGTAGAGCTTTACCCCAGAATACTCCTTATACTATTCTATAATCTCTCTCAGTACTTGAACATTAGCAATAAGCTAAGTCTTATTACTATATTATTAGTAAAGATTACAATCTTCTATACTATTCCAAAAACTGAGAGCCCAGCCATCTTGTGACAAATTCTGTCTATCAATAGCTCTAGTGATAGAGCATATAGAATAGGGGACAATGGGTCTCTCTGAAGAACCCCTCTCTCTAATAGAAATATGATATTATGATAACTATTACTGTAAGCGCACAACCTCCAAGCTACTGAAATTACATGTCACCCTCTTAACAAGCCACTGAAATCACATGCGACCTCTGAACAAAACTGGAGATCACCTGTGCGATCATGAAGCTGAGTCAAACAGAAGTCACAGTGCATAAAGCTGAGTCAAGACAAAGTCATGGAACACAAGATTCACACAAACGGAATCTTACCAATCAAGAACAGATGTATATATACTGAGCCCCAAGACACATCAAAACAGAGAACCAAAATAAATAACAACCACAACTTCCAAAACACACAAACATGACCACCGAGATCTACAACTGCATCCGCACTAACATTTGCAATGCCATTGTCAACCGAGCCACACCCCCTCTGCCCCTCATGAATATCCATAGCCTCGCACTCCTCTACTTCAGAGAAGTCCGATGGAATGCTCTGAACATACTTAACAAGGCCAACTGGATCGGACAAATCTCAAGCTACTACCAGATCGGCTGCCTCCTGGAAGACATGGTCAAACACTACCATGATACAGACATTACCCAGATGTCTCAACATCAGAAGCTCATCACCCGCAAACACCAAGAACTCTTCTATGAGTACAGCACCTTTATTCCTCACCTCCGAGTTACTACCAGCAAAATGGTTGCTACCCTGTCCTATGGCCAAATCGATGACATGATATAAGAACTCAACCACAAGTATCTCGAATATGTTCAGACCACTGACAGAACCTTCCCGCACCCTGACGACCACATCCTGCAAATGCCCCAAGTTGGATACACCATGAAGGATGTCTATGATATAATCAACTTCGACGAAGATGAAGCAGAAGACAATGATCCCTCTGACGCCGACATGACCTCAAGCCAAGGATCTCTACCAACTCTGATCATACTGCCAACCTTGCCAATGAACTTACAACAGTTCATAACCACATATGAGACTTATTGGGACAATGATCACCAGCACGAATACCAACCTGCATTTACCCCCAATTACTTCAACTACAATAAAGAGACTGGAGAACACAATCTGTATCTTCAGACAACCCTCGAGATCGAACCAACAACTCTACCACCTGAGTACAAGCAATATGAACCACAGCTGCCAGCTTACTACAACCCCGCGACTCATAGTGCTGTAACCTATAGAAGGTATGCAGACAGCGAATCTGATGAAAGCGAAGACAATGCACCCCTCCTTCGCCCACCAACACCTTACTCAGTATACGAGACAGATGATGCTATCCTGTGGGATAGAGATGAAGTTCCAATGTATTACATATTACCTCAGCTAACAAGGAGAAGTAATCGGTGAACCACTCTTCCTAGACAACTACTTCATCAGAGATAATGTCATCAATGGCGATGTTATCGAAGACTATCCAGACAGTGCCTAAATCTTTAAATAGCCTAGCAGTCATAGTATAGTTAGATTAGTCTTATACGATGTGACTGTAAACTGACTTAGCAGTCAGATGATCTGTTGACATGTCAGATCACTATTGTACTATGTGACTGCATTCCGACTCAGCAAGGCACTTAGTGCTACATCCATATTTAGCATAGTCCAGATAGCCCCTCAATAGTATAAATACCCCCTCCCCCAGACCTCAGAATCTCAGACCTAAACAATCCAAACACAACTCCTGAGCACTTCCCCAATATCCCCCACACAAACTACTCCTAGTATAGCAATATTATAAATAGCGAATAAATCTATTTAATAACCCACAAACCACTCTTAAGTAAATCCGCTCCCTGTTAGGTCCTACTCCTAACACCATCACGAAATTACCTAATTGGGTATTGTCTGCAGCGATATACCAATTCAACTAAGCTGGTCTTAGTTTCCTGAACTTCCTGAAATACAGAAAATCCTGAACATCCAGAACTAGTCCGAAAAAGGACTTTGGTTGAGACATCAACCTGATCTTGAAATCAATAAGCGTAGAGGATGTACTCCATACGAAATTGATCTTGACCATAAGAAAACAGTCTTCTAGAATATCCAGAACTTCCAGAAAATCCTTCCAGAACTACGTAATGGTTACACTAAAAAGCAACCCTCTTACAACTTGGTAGCAGTGGTTACAATCCAATTCTGCTTCAAGACGCTTCCTCACTCCGCTACAAACCCTTCTGCGAATTCCTACAAGTTGGTATAAAGCCCAACCTCTGAACTGGAATTTAGTCTGAACTATCTGACAATCTGGAGCGAATTGAACCTGATGCACAAGGACAATTTGACCTCCACACCTGCAACAAGTGGGACAAACTTCATTCAAAGAAAGAAGTACTCTGATTAAACCAGCAAATAGGCGAAATCCTATTCTCTGAACTCCTTGCCCTACACCCAACAAGTCAAGATGAAGAAGGTCTTATAGAAGCCTTCTTTACTCTTCTCAACAAGAGTTTTGTCAGCTCCACAAATCCGAGCGACCTAGGACAACCAGCAGCAGTCTTTCTAGCCTTAGTTCCTCACGAAGCCCAAGCCTCTGTAGCTAAGTGGCTCAACTCTAACGACTTTCACCGTACCAGGACCAAGATCGCATTATACTACTGATTCCAGAACAGCAAGGCCCGCCATATTCTTAAGGAAGAAGCAAGAGAAACCCTTCATCAACTACCCGATCCTGAACCTGAAGCAGGCTCTGCTACAGCCCTACCTGAATCCGAAACCAATACCAAACCAGAACTTGACTTTGAATTAAGTCCATCCGAAATCAGATATACAACTGATTCTGTCTACTTTGATGCCGAGCAAACCCAAGTACATGGGGACCAAACTGAAGAGGAGGAGAAGTATCTCAGCGAATTCGATCCCGGATACACTGCCAAAGAAGATGAACCTCCATCAGGACAGAACACACCTATACAGCAACAGACAACTATCTATCAAGCCCTTACTCCAGACCCACAACTACTACTCCAGCAACTTACACAGACCCAAAGAACCCCATCGCACTCTGCACCAGTACCTCAAGTAGTACCAGTAACACCACTACCAATAGTCCAACTGCCTCTAGTAAACAATATGACAAACTAACAGATTCTATACCTCACAGCTCAGATAGCCATAATGGTAGCAACCATTACTGCCTTAGCTGAACAGACCCGACCTACAAAAAATATGAGCCTACCTACCTTCAATGGTACTGCACAAGAAGTCCAAAGCTTCATTAGTGTAGTTGACACCAACTTCGAAGCCAACCAATGGACCAACGAATGAGTCACTGACCACATTCTGACAAATAATCAAGACCACACTCTGGAACAACTCTTTGCTATCACTACAGCCTATGTCTGATAAGTTATTACATTCTTCCGATGACCTGCCGAAGAATGGTGGTGAACCCTTCCTGAAAAGCCCCTCACATGGGACACCTGACCTGCAGTAGTTGCTCAGAATGCAGCAAACAATGCTCCAGGATATAGAGCCCATCCTGCAGCTCCTAGACTTAAGCAACTCATGATTGCTCAATATCGCAGTGAAACCATGATTGCTGAATCCCGAGTAAAACTCCATAATCTCAAATTCAATATACATGGTAAGGAGGAATTCAAAACCTTCTGTACAAAACTCAAGTCACTCCTGAACACTGTTGGCCTAGGATATATAGCCAATGATGAAGCATGAAATGGTACCAGAGCAGACCATCTATTTGATGCCCTGCCTGAATGGCTTACTAGAAAAATCTGAGAACAAGGATGCCTAGTTGGGTGTGACCATCAACAATGGTACCTAGCAAGAATCAAGACAATGGTCAAGTGAATCTTAACAGCTGGACCAATTCTGTCCCGAAGACAATTCAACAACAAGGAAAAGACTTGGACCAAGAAAGAAGAACCCAAGCATGAAGCATCTCGAGCTCCCTCAACATCTACTTCATGGACACCCAGAAATCATGAACCCACCCAGCCGAGCACCTTCAAGAAACTCACTGAAGGTGAAAGAAATGAACTTAGAAGAAGTGGAGCATGCTTCTATTGCTGAAAGACAGGACACATGGCCAGTGCCTGCCCTAACTGAAAACCCCAAACAGCAACACGAGCAACTGTTATCACTCTGCACCACCTCAACAACCTGACCACCAGAACCCTAGACTTTGTCAAGTTAAGACAAACTGCCAAAGCCCCAACCAAAGGAAGTCAAAAAGCAGCTGGATATGACCTGTATGCAGCCAAAGAAGCTACAGTCTCTAACCAAGAAGTCAAGCAAGTCTATACAGGAATCAGTATCCAAATTCCTGAAGGATATGTTAGAAGAATATGCTGTCGCAGCAGTCTAGCACTAAAAGGACTCTCAGTAGAAGGAGGAGTCATTGATGGAGATTATTCAGGTGAAATTATTGTCCTTATCTGAAACCACAGTTGAATACCCTTCAAGATCCCTACAGGCTTCTGTATTGCCCAGATCCTATTCGAAAAAATCGAGTCAACCCTGACAGTCAAGGAAGTCCCTGAACTACTACCCACTATCCGAGGATCCAAAGGATTTGGCTCATCAAACAAGGTCCTAGTCCAATCTACCATGAACAAAGAAGAACAATTCTACAAGAAAATTAAAGATAGATATGTACCAAGTGGCCGATGCCCCCATGGCATTGGAATGTACTCTTCCCGAATGATTGATGATTGCTTCTCTTGTATCAATGAACTGGCTCAAAGAAGAACCAACAGAAGGAAAGCTCCTACAACCGAAATCACCACCATTGGATCAGACAAACTACTTACACTTAAGGCTTTTGTCAATCAAGCACCTGTCAAGATTATGATAGAGAGTGGTGCCTCAGGCAACTTTATCAATGAAGAAACAGCCAACAGACTCAAGGTCTTCACCTCTCCAGTACAACAAACTCAAGCAGTTGCCACAGCTAATGGAACCTCACATGTTATTAGCAAGGAAGTCCGCAACCTACCCTTCTGAATTGGTAACTATCGAGTACATGTTACCCTTCAAATTGTACCACTCCCTGACAACGAAATCATCCTTGGAACTCCATGGTTAAAACAAGAGAACCCTATGATTGATTGGGTACACTATTCTCTAACCATCAAGAAAGGATGCCACAACTTCAAACTGCAAGGTGAAAAGGACCCACTCAACTCTAGTGACCCTGGACCAAAGATCACCCACATCAATAAGCTACAACTCAAGAAACTAGCCAAGAAATGTCCTCTCTTTGCTATTTCCATCCATCCATCCAAAGGAGAACCTGAGAACTCTGAAGAAGACTTTTCCAAAGTTGACAGCCATGTCAGGCTGCTACTCCTGAAATTCTAAGACATATTCCCAAAGAAACTCCCAAAAGGCCTACCTCCCAAACGAGCAGTGGACCATGCCATCAAGACTATTCCAGATGCCAAACCAGCCTTCAAGTCAATCTACCACATGTCTCTGAGAGAAATCAATGCACTCAAGAAAGAAATTGATGAACTCCTGGAACAAGGATTCATCAGACCCAGTGTATCACCTTATGGTGCACCAGTCCTCTTTGTTGTCAAGAAAGGAGGAGACCTGTAAATGTGCATAGATTACCATGACCTCAATGAACAGACCATCAAGAACTGTTGCCCACTACCCAGAATCGATGAAATATTCGATAGACTTACCAACCCACAATTCATGAGCTCTTTTGATCTATGAAATGGTTACTGGCAAATTGCTATAAAAGAAGAAGACATCTACAAGACAGCCTTCCAAACCCGCTATGGATATTTTGAATTCCTGATTATGTCCTTTGGCTTAACTAATGCTCCTGCAACCTTCTAGACACTGATGAATACCATTCTGTATCCATACCTGGACAAATTTGTTGTTATCTACATTGATGACATCCTAGTCTTCAGCAAAACCCTGGAGGAACACCTTGGACACCTTGAACTAGTACTACTGAAACTCCGAGAAAACAGACTCTTTGCAAAACTCAGTAAGTGTGAATTTCTCCTGAAAGAAATCCAATTCCTTGGACATATTGTCACACCCAATGGAATCAAAGTGGACCCCAGCAAAATCTCCACAATCAAGGATTGGCCCTGAGCCAAGAAGCTGAAAGACCTCCAGTCATTCCTGGGATTAGCAAACTATTACAGGCAATTTGTTGCCAACTTTGCCAAAATCGCCACCATCCTTACTCAAATGACCAAGCATAACAAGAAAGGAGGACAGCCCTGGACCATGAAACAAGAGAAAGACTTCAACAATCTTGCAAATTGGGGACCCAAACAAGACATAGCCTTTCAAGCATTGAAAGATGCCCTGATAACTACTCCAGTACTTCAAGCAGCAAATCCTGCCCTACCATATGAAGTTACTACTGATGCCTCTGACCTAGCTCTTGGAGTAGTACTCATACAAGAAGGACACCCTGTGGCCTATCACTCCTGCAAGTTCAATGATGCCGAAATCAACTATGCAACTCATGAGAAGGAAATGTTAGCCATCGTAGACACTCTGATCAAATGGTGACCATACCTAGAAGGAGCACACTTCACCATATTGACTGACCACAAGTCATTAGTCAACATCAAGACCCAGGCTACTCTTTCTCGAAAGCAAGCCAGATGGATGAAAGTCCTCACCAACTTTGACTATGAAATCCAGTACTGCCCTGGTAAGGAAAACATTGTTGCCAATGCAATCTTCAGACCACCCATCGAAGAAGTTATCCAAACTCTCACCCTGGTTACAAACTCCATCATGGAACAAATTATCACAGCATGTGCTGATGATAAAGAAGCTCAAGCACTCCGAGAAATCCTGAACAGTGATGATGCTGACAAGCATACCCGGTACAATCAATACCAACTCAAGGACAATGCTATCTACTATAAGGACAGATTGTATGTTCCAAACAACCAAGACCTCCGAAGGACTATCCTATTTGAATGTCATGATGCCCCTACAGCTAGACACTTAGGATTTGATAAATGCTATGAAGTTATTTCCTGAAACTTCTATTGGCCCCGAATGGCAGATCAACTCAAGACCTATATCACTTCCTGTGATGCTTGCTAATGGAACAAGTCCTCAACACTAGCAAAACCTGGTCTACTCCACCCTATCCCAGTACCATCCGCAAATTGGGAACAAATCTCTATGAACTTCATTGTACAACTACCCCGAACCAAGAATGGGAAGGATGCAATTGTTGTCTTTGTGGACTACCTCAGCAAACAAGCTCACTTTGTACCAACCACCACCACTGCAACAGCACCAGACATAGCTATACTCTTGTTTGACAATATCTTTCGCTACCATGGTCTCCCCAAGATCATTGTTAGTGACCGAGACCCGAAATTTACCAGCCATTTTTGGAAAGCCCTCCATGCACACCTTGGAACAAAACTTGCACTATCCACAGCCTTTCACCCTGAAACTGATGGCCAAACTGAAAGAATGAACTGAACTCTGGAACAAATGCTAAGAAACTATGTTTCCTACAGACAAGATGATTGGCATGAACACCTCACTGCAGTCGAGTTTGCCTATAACAATAGCAAGCAAGCCTCTCTTGGAATGACCCCATTCTTCGCCAATACTGGACAAAACCCAAACACTCCTCTGACACTCATCCAAACCACTGAAGAACCCTCTACAGTTGAAGCTGTTGAAGAATTCTTACTCCAAATATGTAATCTAAGCCAGATCGCAATTGAGAACTTATCACGAGCTCAAGAACAACAATCACAGTATGTTAACCAACATTGCCGAGAAGAAACCTTCGATATTGGAGAAAAAGTTCTACTAGACATCTGAGGATACCGAGTTGACAACCTCAAGTACAGACCATCTACAAAGCTGAACAGCAAGTTCATCGGACCATTTGAAGTTATTTCATAAGTCTCTCCAACTTCCTACAAATTGGCGCTACCAGATACTATTAAGATTCACCCAGTCTTCAATGTCCAATGTCTCAAGCGATACAATGATAATGATGATGAACTATTTCTGAACAGAACTACAAAACCACCTGCACCTGTCATTATTAATGACCAGGAAGAATATGAAGTCGAACAAATTCTCAACAAATGTGGCCACAAGAACCACCCCAAGTATCTCATTAAATGGAAAGGTTATCCGATCCATGATGCAATATGGGAACCCAAGACCAATCTCCAGAATGCTACCAACTTAGTTCAGAAATACGATTCCTTGAACAACTGAACTCTGAATACTCCTGCACCTATCAGTACATAACATATTACCTCCGAACACTATAATTATCATGAATCTAATCAAGAACTCAGCAAGACAGAACAAAATTAGAAGGTCCCGATGAGGACGTCGAAAGCTAAGAAGGGGAGAGTTGTAAGCGCACAACCTCCAAGCCACAGAAATCACACGCGATGCCCGAACAAATCTGGAAATCACCTGCAAGATCATGAAGCTGAGTCAAACAGAAGTCACAGTGCACAAAGCTGAGTCAATACTAAGTCACGGAACACAAGATTCACACAAAACGAGATCTTACCAATCTAGAACAAATGCATATATACCCAGCCCTGGGACATATTGAAATGGAAAACCAAAACAAATAACAACTACAACTTCCAAACACACAAACATGATCATCGAGATCTACAACCGCATCCGTGCTGACATTTGGAATGCCATTGTCAACCGAGCCACACCCCCTCTGCCCCTCATGAATATCTATAGCCAAGCACCTCTCTATTTCGTGGAAGCTTGATGGAATACTCTGAACATGCTTAACGAGGCCTACCGGATTGGACAAATCTCAAGCTACTACCAGATCGGCCACCTCCTGGAAGACATAGTTGAACACCACCATGATACAGACATTACCCAGATGTCTCAACATCAGAAACTCATTGTCCGCAAACACCGAGAACTCTTCTACGAATACAGCACCTTTATTCCCTGCCTCCAAGCCACTACCAGCGAAATGGTTGCTACTCTATCCTATGGCCAAATTGACGACATGATACAAGAACTCAACCACAAGTATCTTGAGTATGTTGAAACCACAGACAGAACCTTCCCGCACCCTGATGACCACATCCTGCAAATGCCCCAAGTTGGATACACCATAAAGGACGTCTACGATATAATCAACCTTGACAAAGATGAAGCCGAAGACAATGATCCTTCCGATGCCAACATGACCTCAAGCCAAGAATCTCTTCCAACTCTGATCACACCGCCAACTCTGCCGATGAACTTACAACAGTTTATAACCACGTACGAGACTTATTGGGACAATGACCACTGGTACAAATACCAACCTGCATTCACCCCCGATTACTTCAACTACAACGAAGAGACTGGAGAACACAACCTGTACCTTCAGACAACTCTCGAGATCGAACCAACAACTCCACCACCTGAGTACGAGCGACATGAACCACAGCCACCAGCTTACTACAACCCCGCGACTCATAGTGCTGTAACCTATAGAAGGTATGCGGACAGCGAATCCAATGAAAGCGAAGACAGCACACCCCTCCCTCGCCCACCAACACCTTATCCAGCATACGAGACAGATGATGCTATCCTGTGGGATGGAGATGAAGTCCCAATGTATTATTACCTCAGCCAACAAGGAGAAGTAATCCACGAACCACTCTTCTTAGATGACTACTTCATCAGAGATGAGGTCATCGATGGTGATGTCATTGAAGACTACCCAGACAGCGCCTAAACCTATAAATAGATTAGCAGTCATAGTATAGTTAGATTAGCCTTGTATGACGTGACTGTGAACTGACTCAGCAGTCAGACGATCTCTTGACATGTCAGATCACCCTTGTACTACGTGACTGCATTCCAACTCAGCAAGGCACTTAGTGCTATACCCATATTTAGCATAGCCCAGATAGCCCCTCACTAGTATAAATACCCCCTCCCCCAGACCTCAGAATCTCAGACCTAAACAATCCGAACACAACTCTTGAGCACTTCCCCACAATATCCCTTTACACAACTACTCCTAGTATAGTAATATCATGAATAGCGAATAAACCTATTTAATAACCCACAAACCACTCTTAAGTAAATCCGCTCCCCATTAGGTCCTACTCCTAACCACGTTACGAAATTTCCTAATTGGATATTGTCTGCAGCGATACACCAATTCAACTAAGCTGGTCTTAGTTTCTTGAACTTCCGGAAATACAGAAAATCCTGAATATCAAGAACTAGTCCGAAAAAGGACTTTGGTTGAGACGTCAACCCGATCTTGAAATCAATAAGTGTAGAGGATGTACTCCATACGAAATTGATCTTGACCATAAGAAAACGGTCTTCCAGAATATCCAGAACTTCCAGAAAACCCTTCCAGAACTACGTAACGGTTACCCTAAAAAGCAACCCTCTTACAGTTGGATTCCTTTCACAGGAGATTTGTCAAAGATTCTGCAATATCAGAGAAGTTCTTGACAAATCGATGGTAGTATCCAGCCAGACCAAGAAAGGATCTGAGTTCAGTGAGGTTTGTTGGTACAGGCCACTGTTCAATGGCTTATATTTTCCTTGGGTCCACTTGAATTCCTTTGGCTGATACAATGTGTCCAAGGTATTTGACTTGATTCTTGAAAAATTTACATTTTTTGAGCTTTGCAAGAGCTTGTTCTCACATAGAATCTTGAGGACTTGTTTAATATACTTGAGATATTCTTCTTCAGTACTACTGAAGATCAGGATATCATCAATGTATACAAGTATGAAGATATAGAGCTGGTCCTTGAAGATAGTTTGTATGAGATCTTAAAAGGTTGCTGGCACATTGGTGAGACCAAAGGCCATGACTAGAAATTCATAGAGTCCAAAGGGTGTCATGAAGGTAGTCTTGGGTATGTCTTCTAGCTTGATTCAAATTTGGTGATATCCAGAAGTGAGATCAATCTTGATAAAGTACTTTGCATTTTTGAGAGTATCAAAGATTTAATCTATAAGCAGTAGTGGATAATGGTTCTTGACTATGATCTTGTTGAGTGCTTGGTAGTCTATATATATTCACAGAGTATCATCCTTTTTCTTGACAAATAGGACTGGGGAACCAAAGGGTGACTTGCTTGGCTGAATGGCTCCTCGCTCGATGAGTTTATTGAGTTCCTTCTTGACTGCTTCAATTTTGAGTGGAGATATGTAGTACATTTTTTTCTTAAGTATAGCTGCATCAGGTACTAACTTGATTTCGTAGTCATGGTCTCTTGAGGGTAGTAGGCCAGGTAGTTTGTCCAGGAAGATATCCTTGTACTTGTTCAGTAGTAACTTAATGCTTTCACTAATTGATAGCTTCTTGTCTTCTTTCTTTGGTCAGATCAGTACCATAAAGGTACAGGTAGCTTTCTTGAGGGCCTTCTTGAACTGAATTGCCAAAAGAGTAGCAATTGGGGTTCTCGTCTGAGTCTTATCTGGCTTGATGATAATGTTGGCTCTATCCTGAATCAAGGTAACTTCATTCTTGGTCCAATCAATCTGAGGGTTGTGCCGTATAAGCCAGAGTTTGCCTAGGATCAGATTATGGTCTCCTAGTGGTGCTACCTCGAAATCTAAACATTCCCAGTACTTCTGGATCTTGAGGGGAAGTTTAGCAGCAATTGAGTTGATTGGTAAGGTGGTGCCATCTGTAGTGACAACTCCACCATTCTTGCTGGCTGGTTTGGTAAGAATCTTGAGCTTGTTGATGAGGTTCTTGTTGATGAAGTTCCCAATAGCTCCACTGTCTATGAGAATATCTAGTTCTTGTCCCTTGACTAGACCTTTGAAAATGAGCATTGAATTGGCTTGGTTCTCAGCTATGCTTGCAACTTTGTCAGTACTGCCAAAGTCTTTCTGATCTTGCTTGGTTGAAGACAGCTTGGTGACTTCTTTGATGACTGGTAGGGTGGCTTGCTCCAGAATGAGCTGTGCAATTCTGTTTCCTTCATTGACAGTGTATGGCTGGTTCTTGTAGTTGACTAGCAGAACTTATATTTTACCTCAGAAGTCAGGGTCAATGACTCCAGTGCCAACATCCAATGAGTGCTTGAAACTGAGGTCATATCTTAGTACAATCCTTGTATAATGTTCCTTGGGGATTTTGACTGAAAGGCCAGTTAGAATGAGCCTTCTTTCATATGCAGGAATAGTGACTTGTTGTACTGCTTAAAGGTCCAAACCAATGGCTCCTTCTGACTGTGCTTGAGGGATCTGGGCCTTGGGGTTGACTTGCATGAAATTGAGTATGACTTCTTGTTCAACTGATTGACCTTGAGTGTCTTTGGACAGGACCAGAATCCTCTTTAGTTCAGCAGTTTTCTTGGGACATTTGGTTGCAATATGACCAGACTGACAGCAAAAGAAGCAGGCTCCAGCCTTCTTGAGATGCTCCTTTTCCTTAGGTGTAAGCTTGCCTTTCTTGCTCTTGTTGATGGTGTCTAGGTCCATGGGGGCAGGTCCAACAGTTCTGACTTTGAGTTCCTCCCTTCTGTGGTTGTTGTTGTTGAAAGATGGTCTCTTCTGTTCAAAATGGTGACTATAGGTAATGACATCAAACCTATCAGCAATTTTTATTATCATATCTAGGTCCTTGGATTCTTCTAGTTCAACACAAACTTGGATTTGACCTTTTAGGCCTTGGATATACTTGTCAACCTTCTTGTCTTTAGTGATATGTGATAATTCTAGTAGGATTGACAGGAATTGTATATTGTATGCTTGCACAGACTTGAGTTGTTTGACATTTGCCAGACAGTCTCATGCAGCCTTAGTGCTATTGACTGGTTTGAATTAGCCTTGAATAGCATCAGAAAATTCACCCCAGGTCTTGATTTGGCTAGAGAATCTAGTATTCTGAACATGATTTTACCACTAGATTGCAGCATTCCCTTGAAGGAGTATGGCAGCGAATTGGACTAGTGTTGCTTCTTTCAAATTGATCAGTTCTCCATATTGCTCCAATTGGAAAAGCCAGGCATTGGTAGACAGTCCTCCTCTTTGACCATCAAAAGTATCAGGCTTCTGAGGCTTGATAGTGACTGCTGTCAGATATATTGATATTGGTAGAGGTATGGAGGTATGAGTAGAGGCCTTGCTTTTCTTTCTTTCTATGTATTCTTGAAGTTGAGTAATCTGAACTAATGTGGTCTGCAAAAGACTCTCAATGGCCCCATTCAACTGAGTAGGGTTTTGCTGTTTCTCTTCTTCTTGCTGATTGTATGAGGCATTGTCTGGACTATAGGTACTGTATGAAGGGTTCCACCCATTGTCCTCCATAGTATTGTGACTGATATCTTAAGAGGTATCTTGATAAGGCTAGGTGTAACTTAACCACTGTTACCAAGTATAATGGTTCTAGTTTCTAAATGAGGAAGCAACTAGTTCTGGTAGTCCTAAGTAGCTCGAAGAAATACTAAGGATTCAAGTATTCTCGAAGGATTTCTGAGAGAAAATATTCTGAGACTTTATTCATAAAAACAAAGGAGATATTTATACAAGATCTGAAGGAAAGATCTGGAAGGATCTGAGAAATCAAAAGAAAATACCAAGAGGAAAGTTCTCAGCAAAGATGACAAATGATGATAAATAAAGTTCTACAAGTTTCCAGAATATTCCATGACTAGTTAAATAAGTACTAGTTAATGATCAGCACCAAGAAGGAGATTTCTAAGTATGTGAAAAGTGCTGGAAGGTTATAGAATATTCAAGAAAAACAGAGAAAAGAAATAAACTACACTAAAATGTTACAAGAGCCCTGCCACCCTCCAGCAAATCCTATCTATCAAAGACTCTAATAAAAGAGTATAGAGAATAGGGGACAGAGGGTCCTCCTGAGAAACTCCTCTTCTCAAGGAGAATACCAGACCTCGGTGACCATTACACATCAGCGCCACCTGACTGCTCTCTAGTAGACTCAATATAGAAGTCTAAAAACCTCAATTTGATCCAACATCTTGCCTAGCCAAACCTACCATACATAGTTATAGGCCTTCTCCTGATCCAAAAAGACCAACCTTCCATCTAGTCCATAAGCCTGGGTCCCTTAAATGATACCATACACACATGCAGTCCCATCTCTTATAAGTCTGCCTCCAACAAAGCCCTGCTGCTCCTCCCCCAGCACCTGTTGGGCAACTTTCTGCAGTCTTGTGACAATCACCTTAGTCACCATCTTCCTGTCCATATCCAGAAGTATGATCAGTCTCCAATTCTTCCAGTCTTCCCTCCTCTCCTTATCTTTATACAGTAAGGCCACCAGCCCAAGGTCCTGCTCTCCAACCCACTCACCACTCTGAAGAACATGGTCACAGAGAGCAGCCATCTCACCCAAAACTCCAGAGACTGTTACCATCTTCTTCCAGAAGTTCCATGGTAACCCATCCTCCCCTAGCACTATTCCAAGCTTAGTTGCTACAAGGACACTCTGGATCTCCTCTCCTTGTACCAGTAAGATCAAATCATCCAGCCCTGCTACTTGTGGTGGCCCCCACTCCTCTAGTGTTTCTTCAATCACCTCCTCATCAGCACCCCCTTCTCCCTTACTCCACAAACCCTGCCATCTCTCCTTCAAAACTCTTAAGATTTATTGTGTGCCATGCACTATGTCTCCCTCAGCATCTAATATCCCATCCCACTGATGTTGTATCCTCCTAGCTTTGAGGAGTCTTGACAAGTACCTAGTAGGCCACTCCCCCTCCTCAAGCCCCTACCACCATAACCTGGTAGCCATCCCTCACATATGAGTCTCCTTCTTCTCTCACAACATCTGTTGCAGTTCCACTATCTCCAATTTTGTCTGCTTTAACCTTCAATCATCCACCCCATCAGAAGTAAGCAAATCCACCCAATCCATATACAGTCTCCTCAGCCTGCTGGAAGCACACCTCATGCACTTCCTCCTCTGTCTCCCAGCTTCTCTACCAGCTCCTCCCCAATAGACCCTTGTAGCCTCTTTCAATCTTATCTAATGGATACCCACAGATAAACCCTCATACCTCTAGATAAAAACCTTTGCCTGAATGTCCTCCATCCATGAGTCCCACAACCTCTTCTCAGCTAGCAGGGAGGAGTTAAGGTGCCAATGTCTGGGTCCATCTCTACTCTCCCCAAACTGCCCCTACCCCAAAAGTCCCCAGTGATCAGACCATGGGCACTACTCTACCTCCAATGTCTTCCAAACATCTGACCCCCAACACTCAGCTGTCAGAATCCAGTCAATCCTTATACCTAAGCCATTCACTCAATATGTGTAGACCCTGGTGTTGCCCCACCATATTCTGCCTATATCCTCTAAGGAACTCAAATTCTCCACCTCCTCCCATGCATCCAGACCTCCACTTCTCCCCCCTACATTCCTCCCTCCATCAGTTCTGTCTAGATGCTGATCCTGAATCATATTAAAGTCCTCACCAAGAACATCAACCCCTTTCTTCAAGAGAATACCCTCTCCAGCAGCTCCTTAATCCACGCAGTCCTCTTGCCCCTAACTGCTGGGCAGTAGCAAGAGCCAACCCTTACCGACTCTCACTCTGGCCAATACCAATCTCCCCAGACAAAGCAATCACCCCAGCTCCTGATTCCCCCCAAGTCTTCTCTACCCTTTCTCACCAGAATCACCACTTTTCCAAACCAAGCAATAGCCCTATCTCATTCCCTAGTCCACTCCACCCAATTGTCCTCATCCTTACACCATACATCCTATAGTAAAAAGAGATTAGCCTCTAATCCCTTGAGCCAAGTAAAAATGTTCTTATGATACCCAGATCCCCTTAACCCATTCATATTCAAAGAGAAAATGTTGGTTGTACTGTTCATAAGAAATAATGTTATATAATGATTTCATCCTCTACAAGTCCACATTTGGCTCCTCTTGTACTAAGTCCAAGTTATGTTCAGCAGCTAGTTCCCTTTCCCCAGCTTCCCATGCATCTAACCCTCTCAGCAGTTTCACCATCACACTATCTTCTCTCTCCTCAAAGTCCTTATAATACTCCAGACAAGCCTCCTGCCAGAGCTACAAACTATGATACTCTTTCTAACAGTAGTCAGCCTACACACCAGCAGTAACCATCAGCTCCACCTTCCTCACCTCATCAACCTCATAACTCTCCTCCTCCAGGAAGATTGCAAGAATCTCCACCTTCAGCACCTCTACTACTCCATCTCCTTGCAGAATTTGTGTTCAATACTCCTCAGGCATTATATGGAGGTCTACTTCTCCCAACACCTCAGCCATGAGATTATCCATCACCTTGCTTATCCGCAGCAAGTTCCCCACCTTCTTCTCTCCTGGAGTCCCTGGCTGCCCTGCATCCAACATCATGGTATCTGCTCCTATACTAGTAGCTTCATCCCACTCCTCCTCCAGGACATCCACCAGCTCATCCTCACCAACCACCACCACCTGGCCCCCTTTTGCCATATCTGGGACCCCAAAGTGAACTCACTGGGCTTCCTGCATCAGCACATCCTCCACTGCCCCTCTCTTCTCAATCAGGCTCTTCCTGATAAGCGGGGGGGGGTACTATCCAACTCTTGCTCCCAAACCTCAAATGTACCATTGGCATAGGGATCTTTGCCCAATATCTTCCCAGCCCCTTCCTTGTTTGTCTCTACCTCCTTTCCTCCTTTACCAGCCCAGATACTGGCTTCAACACCTCCAGCCTCTACAGTCCCATCTAACATCTTCTTTGCCCCTTCTGTCATACTTGCCAAAAGCTCCCTCTGTTTCTTTTGCCCCTGGGCCCACTGCCTCTTATCCATGCAGATATGCTTCCCCTCTACAATCTCTAAGTATGTCAACTTGATATATTCCTTCCAGGCCTTGCCCTCCACTCAACAGCCCCACTCATCTCTTCCAAAGTCTCCAGTAGATCCTCCTCCTCCTCCTCACTTCCTTTCACCCTCAATACTCGATAGCTGAATGCCCCCCACATCATCACTACTAGCCAGTTACTCAACTTTCCTGTAGCTTCCTTCTCTGCCAATTGAATTCTGACATCTATATCCCCAGTCCTTATGGTGGTCCCCTCCCAAATCTGGAAACCAATATCCACCATATCACCATACTCAGCCATCACCTCCTCAACCCTCCTCCTCATCTTGACTGCTGTCACTATAGGTACTCTCTTCATCAGCAGCTGTACCACCCTGGGGTCCCATCTCAGGTAATGCACCATAGGGACCACTATCTCCCCAACTACCACTCTAGCCCTCAGAGCCTCATCCAGTATGTCTGCCTCCTCAAAACCCACCTCAACCCTCTCCAGCCCCTTCAGAAACTTCACTGAGGTGGCTCCAGTCATCTGCTTTGAGATAAGCTCCAATATCATCCTCACTATCACAGCCAAGCCCTAGAAGTACAAGGTGGCCGCAAACTCCAAGATTGATTTCTTGAGTAACAGTGCTACCACTAGCCCCATCACACCATCAGCCAGGTCCCCCTTCCTCTTCAGGTCCATCTGCCCAGCCTCTACATCAACAGTCACATTTGGATTTTTTTCCAAATTTCCCATCATGCTACCATCAGCAGTCCTATCATTACTACCAGTAGCTACTCCACTTTCTCCACCTCCCACCAGTGAAGGCCCAGCTCCCCCAGTATTCCCAACCTTCTGCTTCCCCTTCCTATCTACCTGTCTACTGCAGGCCCCCATTGGCCAACCCCCAGTCCTCAGCATGTCCACAAAGCTCCTTCCCTTTTTTTTTTTT
>RBNI01001646.1:0-21493 GCA_003990745.1 Jimgerdemannia flammicorona | reverse complement strand
CATATCTGCATCTGAGCGATCAGTTTCAGACATTATGCGATGAGTATGACAAAAACAATCGAATGGTACTACTGCAACGTGTGTTCCCGCCGACGGTCGACCAAATGTACGAGTTGCTTAGAGGCAAACCTGAGATGGCCACGGTGCTTCATTTCATGGGACACTGCGATGATGGGAAGGCACTCATCTTTGAAGATCAAGATACAGGCGGTTTCGCCTTCGTTGACGCGTTACGCCTCGACAAGACGACTAAAAATCTCCGGCTAGCCTGCGATACTCGCCAAGTCGCCCGAGACTTGGCCGTTAACGGCATTCCATACACCATCGGTTCACACTGTCTCCTGCCGGACGACCTCGCCCGCAAGTTCGAGTACAAATTCTACCAGTGCCTTGCCAGTGGCTTCATGGTCGAAAAGGCGATGTTGGAAGCGCGCGCGTCTATGAATGACTCTAAAAACATCCGACAACGCGACTACTTCTCCGGCGCCATGGTGCTCTACTCGTCCACGTTTCAGGAAGAGGATGGCACGTTCAAGTGCGGGGAAGGCAAACCTATTATCGAATCCCACATGCCCCCCCACAACCTCGAGGAGATCTCCTTCACGCGATTTTTTTGCGGACGCAAGGAGGAACTTATCGAGATAACTCGCGTTTTGAGGCGTATGGCGAAGAGAGGGACACAGACCTGTCCCATGTACACCATTGAAGGTATTGCCGGTCAGGGAAAGACGGCGTTGGCTGAGAAGGCGGTCAGGCGAATGGCGTATCTCTTCCCCGGTGGGATCTTTGCTTGGCGATTCGATCCTTCGCACGAGGTATCGGCCATCAAATATCTTCAGCGCCTGAGTCAGGTCTTGTTCAAGGAAGATTTCGGCAATAACTTTCACACATTGGACCGAGCCATCATCGACAGATTTAAGTCTCAAAGGACAAGTTTGCTGATCCTCGATCAAGCCGATGTCTTGAAGCGTGCACAAGGCAGAGGCGATGAGGGCGCCGTAACGTTGGTAGACTGGCTTCAAAAGATTATGTCGATACCAGAGATCGCAATGAAAATTCTTGCCACGTCGCATCAACCTTTAGAGTGGAACGCAGAGGAGGACGCGATGCATCTCACTGGTTTGACTGATTCGGACATTGACAGCGGCGCCGAGTTGTTCATTGGAAAACTTGACCCTCAAGTAAGGCGGAGGATGAAAACCGAGGCAAATACCACAAAATTGCTGCACGATCTCGTCAGGCTCGTAGACGGTCATCCACTATGTTTGGAATCTCTTGGCCATGCAGTCGGTTTACCACAACATCGCAATGCATCACTTGAGGAACTCGTTTATGAACACTTCAATACTGAGTACATCAACCCCTTCCTCCAAGAGAATACCCTCCTCCAGCAGCCCCCTAATCTATGCAGTCCTCTCACCCCTAGCTGCAGGGCAGTAGCAGGAGCCCACCTTCACCGATTCCCACCCTGGCTGATACCAATCTCCCCAGACCAAGTGATCACCCCAGCACCTGATTCCCCCCCAAGTCACCTCTGCCCTTTCTCACCAAAATTGCTACCTTTCCAAACCAAGCAGTAGCCCCACCCCATTCCCTAGTCCACTCTATCTGGTCATCCTTATCCTCACACTGCACATCCTGTAGTAAAAAGAGATCAGTCTCCAATCCCTTGAGCCAAGTAAAAATGTTCTTATACCTCCCAAAGCCCCTTAACTCATTCACATTTAAGGAGAAAATGTTGGTTGTACTGTTCATAAGAAATAATGATATTTCATGGTCTCATTCTCTACAAGTCTGCACTTTGCTCCTCTTGCACCAAATTCAAGTCATGTTCAGCAGCTAGTTCCCTCTCTCCTACTTCCTGTGCCACCAACTCTCCCAGAAGCTCTACCATTGCCCCATCTTCACGCTCCTCAAATTCCTCACGATACTCCAGACAGGCCTCCTGCCAGAGCCGCAAACCATGATGCTCTGCCCAGCAGTAGGCCACCTACTCACTAGCAACCACCCCCAGCTCTGCCTTCCTCACCTCATCAACCTCATACCCCTCCTCCTCCAGGAAGATACCCAGAATCTCCACCTTCAGTGCTTCCACCATTCCATTACCATGCAGAATCCACGCCCAATGCTCCTCAGGTATTGTCCACAGGTCCACTTCTTCCAAAGCATCTGCCATGAGGTTATCTATTATCTTGCACATCCACAACAAGTTCCCCACCTCCTTCCCTCCTGGAGTCTCTGGCTGCCCTGCCTCCAGTATTGTAGTGTTAGCTTCTACACTGGCAGCCTCATCCCACTCCTCCTCCGGGACATCCACTAGCTCATTCTTGCCAACCACCACCACCTGACCCCCTTGCCCAACATCAAGGACCCCAAAGCACACCTGCTGGGCCCCCTGCATCTGTGTGTCCTCCATTGCCCCTCTCTTCACAACTGGGCCCCTCCTAATAAGTGAGGGGGGGGTGGTCTCCAACTCTGGCTCCCACACTTTGAAGGTACCATCAGCAAACAGGTCCTTGTCCAGCTTCCCCCCAGCCCCTGCCTCCTTCGTCTCCACCTCCTCTCCTCCTTTACCAGCCCAGATACTGGCCTCAGTACCTCCAGCCTCCTCAGCTCCAACTGACATCTTCTTCACCCCTCCTGTCATACTCGCCAACAGTGCCCTCTGTCTCTTATGTCCCTAGGCCCACTCCCACTGCTTCTTATCTATATGGATACACTTCCCGTCCACAACCTCCAGATGTGTCGACTCCTCATACAGCTTCCAGGCCTTCACCTTCCTCTCCATAGCACCACTCAACTCCTCCAGCACCTCCAACAAGTCCTCCTCCTCCTCTTCACTCCCTTTCACCCTCAACACCTTACAGACAATGGCCTCCCACATCATTACCAAGGGCCAGTCACTTGGCTTCCCAGTGGCCTCCTTCCCTGCCAACCGAATCCTGACATTGATGTTACCCATCCTGATAGTCGTCTCCTCCCATAACTAAAAGCCAACGTCCACCACATCATCATATTCTACCATCATCTCCTCCACCCTCCTCCTAGTCTCCTCCTTAGTCACCATGGGCACCCTCCTCACCAGAAGCTGTACTATCCTGGGGTCCTACCTTAAACACCTCACCATGGGAACCACCACCTCCCCAACCACCACACCAGTCTTCATGGCCTCATCCAGCAGGCCAGCCTCCTCAAAGCCCACCTCAATCCCCTCCAGGTCCTTTAAGAACTTCACCAAGGCTGCACCAGTCACTTGTCTCGAAATAAGCCCCAGGACTATCCTTGCTATCACTGCCAAGTCCCTGAAGCACAAGATAGCCGCGAACTCCGAGATCGACTTTTTGAGTAATGGGGCCACCACCAGTCCCATCACACTATCTACCAGGTCTCCCTTCCGCATTGGGATCTCCTGCCCCCCCTAGCCATCAGCCATTACATCTCTTTTTTTTTCCTGATTCGCTGTCACGCCACCATCAGTAGTCCCGCCACTACCCCCAGCAGTCCCTCCACTTCCCCCACCTCCCACCAGCGAAGGCTCAGCTCCCCCAGCATCCTCAGCCTTCTGCTTCCCCTTCCCTCCTGTCTAGTCCCTGTGGGCTCCCATCAGCCAGCCCCCAGTCCTCAGCGCATCTGCAAAGCTCCTTCTCTGCCACCCTCCAGCCCCCCCACCAGTGTCACCTCCAAGCTGCCCAGTCCACTCAAGCCACCGAAAGACCCCATCCCCAGCCCATGCCCCCTCTCAACATACTGCCAGTCAAAAGCCCCAGGTCCACCCGACCTAGTATGCATGTTGAATTGCTTGCTGCTTGACATCTTCTTAGTATCTTTCTCCAATAAATGACTTGAAAGTATGTTGTGAAAGTGTGTGTAATATGAATTGTAGTGGAGAAAGATGGGGCCTGCCTGCTGAGTAGATGTTGGAATCATCCATGTATATAATCAGGCAATGGTGGATCAAGGGGGCATAGACTGAATTTATCATCCTCTGGAAGGTGGGGGGTGTATTGCAAAGTCCAAAGGGCATTTGGAAATACTCAAACAGTTTTCCTAGAGCAAGGAAGGCTGTCTTTTGAATGTCCTTAGGGTCCATGGGGATCTCATGGAATCCTGCAAAGAGGTCCATACTACTGAAGTATCTGGCATCTTGTATCTGATCCAAGAGGTCATTGATTCTGGGCAAAGGATAGGCATCCTTTTCGGTAACTGAATTGAGTTTCCAGTAATCCACGCAGAGTCTCCATCCTCCTTTCTTTGGTATGATAAGTATAGGGCTAGCCCTGGGGCTGGTAGAGGGTCGGATGACTCCATTGTCTAAGAGTTCTTGGATGTGCTCTTTTTCAAATATTTTCAGATAATGAGGTATTCTATAGGGTTTCTGCTGGATGGGTGTTGTATTTCCTATATTTATGCTGTGGTGGTATGATGGATTGTATGGCAGGTTGCCATAATTAGTAGTGAAGATATCTTGATACTTGTTGAGAAGTTCTACTAGTTGTTGCTGTTGTTGGGGTGTCAATTCTTCTCCAATATTGGTGGAAGGCTTCACTGTCTCCTTGGTCGCCTTTCCTTTCTTCTGGGACCTTTTGCCATTTCCCGATAGGTTTAGTTTATAAACTTCCCTATGAGTTTGGTTGAGAAAAGGCACCAGATGTCCTATGATAGTTCCTTTTGGCAAGATGATGGTCTCCCAACTTTGGTTGGTTGCTTGGGAGTATACTGGGTTCATCTTGTCAGGGAATGTGTGTCCCTCTATATCCAGGTGTGGGATATCTTCCTTGGGATCAAAGAAAAGGTTTCTGGGGTCGGGTGGTACAAAGATTTCGATGGTAGTTTGTTCTTCAGGCTCCAGGATGAGATTCTTGTGCAGTCTGACTGGTTGTTGGTATACTTGCTGGGGAACATTCCTCTTGAGGTAGTTGACTTGAAGGAGATGTACCTCCTTCCTGTCTGAACTTCCAAATCTCTTAGCTTATCTTATTCCTTCAGTTAGTTCAGAGACTTCCTGAAACTGTGGGGTCTTGACCTTCATGAAGACAGCTTGGGCAATCTTCTGTCCTCTAATAATTTGGTGCCATTCTGCACTGCTGTTGTGTAGGATAACCTTGATTTCGCCTGTATATCCAAGGTCAATGGTTCCTCCTTCTATGGTTATTCCTTGTCTGGTAAGTCTGGACCTTGAGGTTAGTTGAATATAAGCTCCTTGGGGTGGCTGCATGGCTAATCTGGTTCTGACCATGAAGGTTTTTCCAGGCTTGATAGATTCATCCTCCATACTGTAAAGATCATATCCTATATCCTCTGGGTGGGGTTTGGTCAGGGGTTTGGCTTTGGGGTGCAGCAGGGCATAATGGGCAATATCCTTGCTGAGTTTGGGCTTTCCTAAGGCTGAAGCTCTACTAGCAGAGAGCCTCCAAGCTCTGAGGTTGAGGTGTGGCCATCTGGCTCCAGTAGAAGGGTCTTGGAGATAGTTAATTCCTCTTCTTCCTGTAGAGTCTAGGGCTTCCATGAAGTTAGTGATATCTTCTGCCCATCCTTGGTGGGTTGTATGTCTGATGAGAGCTAGGATGTCTTCTCCCAAATCATAGTTCTTAAGGATTCTTTTTCCTGGCTTCTTGGTCTGACTTTTCCAGCTTTTTTGGATCTGGCTTCAGTTATCTCCTTTCTTCAAAGTGTGTACTGCAATATTGTGACTGAGGTGAATCTTTTGATGTCTGCAGTCTTGGCAGTCAGGGTGTCTCCCATGGTTGCAATATCCCATTGCTCAGAAATGATGTTCCCAGTTATTGATCTCTTGTTGTCTTGGGAATCAGTACCCATCTTAGTCATAAGTGGGTAGAAGAGTAGACAAGGGATATATTTCTGTCTGGGTGAAGAGGCCTTGCCCCCTGAATCAGCTTTGCAACTTAGTAGTGACTTCTTGAAAGGTAGTTGACTGTGTAAGTGTGTTTTGGGGTTCTGGTCTCTGGGGTCTCTGTCTCTCTTATTGGTCTAGTAAATGGCACTGATAGCAGTAGTTCTGGGGAGAGTGAAAGACCATTTGGTGTGGACATCTTCCTAGCCGAAAAGCCTTTTCTTGGTGAGTTTCTTTCTTGGGAATAATGGTGATTATACTGGGTCCTTCTTCTGTATTCCAAGGGTCATTGTCTTCAGGTGGTATCCAGTGAGAGTCATTCTAGAGAATGAGTTCAGGAACCTCTTCTTCTTCAGGTGCTTTTTTTTCAGGAACTTCTTGGTCAGAAGTTTCTTCTTCCTTGGATGATTCTTGACCCCAAATTGCTTGTACTTCTGTGGCTTCAGTTGCAGGTGTTTCTGAAATATGTCTGCATTTCTTCTTCTTCCTTCTGCACTTTGGGCAGGCTGTGCCAGGCAATTTTCTTGTTCCCATGATCTTGGAAGAATGCTCAGGACACTTGTGTCTCTTGAGGCATATAGGGCATCCTTTGGCTTCTTCTGCAATGGCTCCAATGGTGATAGGGATAGTGTTCTTGGCCCACACATTGTCTTCTGGTCTGTCATCCACCAGGTTGATTCGGGAACTGAGTCTGGGATCATTTCCATCTTCAGATTCTTCTTCCTCTTATGTAGTAGACTCCTCACTACTGGTATATTCTTCTTGAATAGTGACCTTCTTCTTCTTCTTTGATTGCTCATAGCTAGTCACCCTAACTCTATACTTCTTGTCTCAGTAGTCAAACTTGAGTACTTGTTGGCCAATATCAACAACTGCATTCATTTCCTTCATCCAGTTGGTGCCAAGAATCATGTCATAGGTAACAGCTTCAGTGACAACAGCTTTGAGGATGGAGAACTGAATGTGTCCAAGAGAGATGGTGATATTTCGTACTTCTCCAAGGGGTTAAGTTCAGGCTCCATCTGCTACTATGATGCTAAGGTTGGATGGTCCATCAATGGGCCATTGGAGGGTGTCCAGAAACTGTTTGGCAATGATACAGACAGCTGCTCCTGTGTCTATGAGGATCTTCGCCTTTTGTCCTCCAATATCTCCATATAAGTAGGTGCTGACATATCTTTCAGCTGCCTGAACAGGAATAGGAACTGGTTCTTGCTGTGGGATTGGGACTCAGCCAGTGCTAGACCTGGTGGTTCTCAGCAATTTGTTTCAGACTCTAGCTGGTGTCAGTTGCAAGAACTGCAGGATAGGGACTTCCATTTTGGCTTCTTGAATCTTCTGCCAGGCTTCATTGTAAATGTCTCTAGACATGGTCTTCAGAGTGTACTTCTTCTTAGGCTTTGGAGCAACAGGTTCCCATTCTTCTTATTCCATTTCTTCATCTTCTGATAGCAACTCATTTGTCTCAGGAACAAAAGGTGAGGGGGCTCAGGGGGGTATTTCTACTTGTTCCTCCTCATGTTCTTTATCCTCTTCTTGGATAATTCTTCTGCTGATGTTCCTGGATGGTCTTCCTACAGGTCTCTTTCTTTTCTCTGCTGGGTAGACTGTTTTCCAGGTAGTGACTTTGGTAGGGTATAGGTCTAGGTTACTGTAGTCTTTACTGTTGCTTGCTTCCTCGAAATCTTCACAGGATGGGCTTCAGTCTTCTTGTACTGAGTGTCATTCCTTCAGTTTGGTGGTTCTGAGTCCCTTCAGTCACTTCTTTTGTTGTCACATTCAGTAGCATAGTGTCTAAATTGTCCACAGTGGAAGCATTGGACTTGGGCTCTATCCTGGACAGGATACCTTCTTTCTTCTTGCTGGTAATTCCTGTTGTCTCTTGATGGATAACCTTGGCTCCTCTGTGGTGGGTATCCTCTATTGCCTTGGTAGCCCCAATTTTCATATGTAGTGAGTTTTTCAATCTGTCCAACCAATTGGTCCAACTTGGAGCCAAGGTCTTAGATTTCACTTCTATCCTTCTTTCCTTCCTTGGCTGGCCTTCTTTCTTCAGATCTTTCTTGTCCTTGAAGGAGTCCTTGTAGGGCTTCAACCAGAATGTCTTCTTTATCTTCCTTTTTGTCATGATCACTCCAGGTAGTTCCTTATCTGACATCAAAGAATCCTTGGGCTGCATCTACTTGCTCTTCAGACCTTCTGATGCCTAGGGTGCAGACATACTGGGCAATATTTGGGAGAATTCCATTCATGAAGATCATTGGACCTATGATGTCCTAGTTGGTGGCATTGAACCTGACAGAATACATTCTCTTCTAGATTCTTATGAAGAAGGCTCTGGGTGATTCTCCAAGATTCA
Organism: Jimgerdemannia flammicorona; assembly: GCA_003990745.1. Taxonomy (NCBI): domain Eukaryota; kingdom Fungi; phylum Mucoromycota; class Endogonomycetes; order Endogonales; family Endogonaceae; genus Jimgerdemannia; species Jimgerdemannia flammicorona. Next base: position 13,283 of record RBNI01001646.1, on the reverse strand, counting down.
TCTTCATTCCCATAATAGATTCCTGAGCCTTATGGCAGGTTTCATTTCCTGTATACTTTTCAATGAGCCAATGGACCATGGCCTCATATTCTAGCTTATCAGACATTGCTACTTGTATCTGTCTTGCTAGTTCTGAATCTCTATTTTTTTTTTTTTTTTTTTTTTTTTTTTTAATGGACTCATGTCCTGCGGAATTTTATTGGAAGAGAACCTAGACTATATAGGCCAAAACCCTCCCCCACCACCCACCAAGCACTGCCCTCCCATTAACCTAGGCTAGCTATTGTCCAGCAGCTCGACCATACTAGGCACAGTAGGGCCTATGTTGGCCTGCACCTCATTCTACGCACCATGCTCTCGCTACCACCAGAGGAAACCCAACTATATGCCAATGACTGAAAGTACATGCCTGAGAACTCAATATATGTACAAGGCTATGCCCAAGCTGAATAGAATAGCCCCTGCCACCCCAAAGAGAATGACAGGCAAAGAAAAACCCTCATCAAAGCACAACATGGTGGGTAGGGCCTGGTTCTCCCAGTCGAGGTGAGTACAGGACTTACCCATGAGGTGGGAGGAGACCCCCAATACCCCACTACTCAAGCCTGCAGGCCTTGATCACATTGCCATATCAGCTCCTGGTTCCAGTTGAGTGCAGCCAAGATGCCTGAAATGGGTAGCCTCAGGCCCCCCAACCCCCTCTGACAACTGGGGCCCAATCCCACTGACTGCCAAAAGAAGCCAAGAGTGACACCTACCACCTAACTATGCTGCACCAATCAAAAGGCCCCACCGAAGCAGCACCTGCCCCAGCCCTGATGACCACCCCCAGCCTGGCACCCTACTGGTTCACCATTATTACCCTTCCTCCTATCTGTGATGGCCATCTCTCCTCCCATCCCAACAACACCCAAAAAACAGTCACCTACACCAGAACTACACTCATCAGGAAGCTTGCCAAAGCCAGAGGGCCCCACCACAGGCACCAAAGACCTGCAGGTAACCTACACTGAGCACTTGATACCCAAGGTTGGCTGACTCCCTATGTAGCCTGAGACATACCGAGACAACTCCTTGTTGGCGACAGCAAAAGGAAGAAGGTGCCGCACCAAAATGGGCATACTCCAGATGCAGCCGAAGGCACCAGAATCTGCAAAAAAGTGGAGGAAGCACTGATCTGACACCGATAAAGGGGCAACTCAACACCATTGCCCTCCTCCCACCATGCTCTTATAGACACAGCAAACCAACCCGAGGTAGAGGGGGTAATAATAGGGGAAAGGGGACTCGGAAGGTTGTCTACCAAACCTTGTGACCAGTAAGGTAGTGGAGAAAGTAGCAGTTAGTTCTGAATCTCAGTTGTTTGCTGTTTGATGAAAAATTCCTCTGGCTGGTTCCCTGAGCTGAGCTTTGTAGATGGCGATTTTTCTTTCATCTGAGAGATTTCTCAAGGCTGCAATTCCTTCAATTCCATCAGGAATTCTCTGGGGTCTTCCTCTGGATATCCTGCAAAGGTTGGTAATGAGGTGGCCATTTCGTCATCACTTTCTTCTGATTCTAGTTCAAGTTTGGATTCTGATTCCGATTCACTTTCTGAACTATCACTAGAGATAGGGGTGCTTGGGTGTCTTGAGGATGGTGTTCTGGTCCTTAGATGGAGTGGAATAGGTCTAGGTATTCTTGTAGGAGCTACTTCTGATTCTGCAAGGGGTTGTAGTAGGGGTTCTATTGGTGAGATTAGTGGGACTGGTGTGGGGTATCTGGCTGTAAAGTATTGGGTTCATGTGATAAGATCTTCTAGTTCTTATGCAAGTTCTCCAAAATCTCTAGCAGAGCTATCTATATTGTCTGGTTGATCTGGTTGGGGATTTCGGGCTGTACTGCCTTCTGGTTCTGGTTGGGATCCTTTTGATGCTGGGTAATTGGCAAGTCTTGAAGTAATTACTTCTCTTCCTGTCCAGATGCTGGTGGTAACTGGTTCTCCTGTAGTAGCAGAGGTTGGTGTTGTATCAAATATATCCAGCTTAACTATGGGTTCTTGTGAGCTGAAAAGTCATATTGATTTGAAAATCTTCTCAGTTGAGCCCCCAAATGTAATATGCCAGCTCAATGGAGGTAAATCACAAGGTTGGGGGTTGATGTAGTTTGGTTTGAGCCCCTAGTTACTTTGTCAAAAAGCAATAAAATGTTCTAAGATTCCTGAGGTCCTTGGTGTTTAGTGGTATAATAGTCAAAGCTGGATATCTGCAAGCAATTTGTGTGTCAATTTCCCAATTGGGACAGTTCTCTGAGTGTAGTGGCGATTTGGGTGTGTGTGTGAATAGGTTTCCTTCTTGGGTCAACTGGGAATGGCAGAATTTGTATGTAGTGCAAGCGGTTTCCTTCTTGAGTAGCAGGTGATTTCTTTGTATAACACAATGATCTCCTTGTGCATGACAGTCTGGCAATTTAGCAGTTCTCCTTATGCAATTTCTGCATGTCGATCTTGTGTAGCATGATGATCTCTGTGTAGCATAATGGGTTTCCAAAAGTATGTGATTTCTGGCAGATGGCTTGATTTGGCATGGCTTCCCTGAAATAGTAACTTACTTGGAATTATACTGGTGGCAGATTCTTCTCAGGTTTACTGGGAATGTATGGCATGGTTTCTTCTGTACTGGGCTCACTGGGAATGATGAATAACTTGGATGTCATGGATTCAGCTTCAACTGGGAATACTACTTAAATGGTGCGGGTTCTTCTGGGAATGTAGATAACTTGAAAATGGCAGATGATGTGGATTTTTCCTGAATTGGTAGACTTCTTGTAAATGGTGTCTTAACTGGGAATTAACTCAGATTCTTGGCAAGTTACATCAAGACTGGCTTCATTTGTACTGAGTTGTGTCAATAGACTGGCTCTACTGCAAAGTTGTATCAACAGACTGGCTTGTGGTAAGAATAGGACTATCTGAGAATGTGGTGAATGACTTGGAAATGGTGGCGAAGTTCTTTCTTGAACTTGGTGGCAAACTCAGATTCTTCAGGCTTATCTGGCAAGCAAACCAAAAATGTAACAAACTCTTCTTTATATCAGAAAGTGGACCAGAGTGGAAAAGGGGACCAATGCTCACAATCTCCTAACAGTAGCTATAGAGTTCCTCTCAAAGTGTGGTAGACAGACTTGACTTTTACTTTTGGATTCAATTTCAGACTGAGGTTTATTCACTCTTGTCTCTGGGGTAATTTATACAAGTTGGTTGCTATCTGGTTACTATGTGGCTAACTATAGATCTGCTACTTATGGTAGGTATACAGAGTCTGTACAGTGTACAGAGTCTGTACAGATAAACAGACCCCTTCTGGTATGTCTGGCTATTTATACAGTTTTCCACAGCAATGATTGCTGGTTACTATGCTGTGTATTCATATCATCTTGGCTAATTGTTTGCATTATCTGATATAATTTGGGTGATACATTTTGGTTTGTCATAATACTTACTCAGATTGATTTATAAGTACTCTTAGAATAAATATAAGATCAGATATAAAGTTATAAATATAACTAAAATATTAATAATCTAAAGAATAGTTTATATTCTATAGCTACTTATTCTATAGTTTTTTTGTTAGCTTTAAGTTACTTAAGTTTGATATCTTTAAAATTACTAAGAAGAACTGTCTACTAATATATGTAATTGATTAAAATTTCAAACTTGCAAGAATAGAAAGTAGAATTTACTACTATACTTCTTTAAGATAATATAGTATAATAGTGATCTCAGAATGATGACATCATTATAGAATGACAGGCAATAATCTTTCTTCAGTAACATTTAGGTTATACAACCTTTGGCAATACTCACAATATAGTTTTCAGAGAGAAGAGTCTAGCAACATAATGACTAACATATGTTCTAAGGTATATACTAGGCAGGGTAGCCCTAGCACATTTGACTGGCAGAGGCTCTGGCTTGGGGGGGAGCATGAGGGGTCTGCTGGCAGGAGGTCATGAAAGGAGAGAGAGCAGGATCAAAGAGCAGGAGACAGAGAGGGCAAGTTTCATAGATGTGGTGAAAGGAGGATGGCTGGCATCTGGGCTAGAGGGTGGCTGAGAAAGGGCAAGAAGATAGTATAGATGACCAGGCATAAGGGTGTGGCCCTTGGTGGTAGGGGCAGTAGAGCTGAGGGTGTAGTGGCTGGGGTGAGTGTGATAGCTGATGGTAGTGAGACTATCAATCTGGAAAAAAATTCAGATGTGACTGCTGATGGAGGGGCTGAGAGGATGGGACTTGAACAGATGGGAGATCTGGTAGATAGTATAATGGGTCTGGTAGTAATCCCATTACTCAAGAAGTTGATCTCAGAATTTACCATTACTTTGTACTTCAGAGACTTGATAGTGACAGCAAAAATGATGCTGGGGCTAATTGCTAAGCAGATGGCTGGAGCTGCATTCATGAAGTTCCTGAAGGAGCTGGAAGGAGTAGAGGTTGGCTTTGAGAAGTCTGGGCCATTAGAGGAAGCACTGAAGGCTGAGCTGACAGTTGGAGAGGTGTGTGTTCCAATAGTATGCTGCTTGAGGTGGAACTCCAGGGTGGTACAATTGCTGGTAAAAGGGGTGCCCATGGTGACTGTTGAGGAGACAAAGAGGAGAGTTGAGGAAGTCATGGCTGAGAATAGAGAGGTGGTTGATATTGGGTTCTGGGTCTGGGAGGGGACTTTGTTCTGGACTGGAGATATTGATGTTAGGATTTGGTTGGCAGGAAAGGAGGCTACTGAGAAGGCTAGGAACTGGCCTTTGGTGATAGTCTGGGGGGCTTTCTTATGTAAGGTGACAAGGGTGAAGGGGAGTGAGGAGAAGGAAGAAGATCTGTTGGAGACATTATAAGAGCTGAGTGGTGCTGTGAAGTAGAGGACAAAGGCTTGGAAGATATGTATATATCAAGTCAATGTATTTGGAAGAAGTGGATGGAAAGAGAATTTGAGTGAATAAGGGGCTATGGGAAAGGTCCCAAGGATGCAAGAGGCAGAGAGAGCTGTTGGTGAACCTGGAAAGGAGAGCAAAGGAGGATGCTGGTGGCATTGAAATCATAGGGGAAGCCAAGAAGAGTGTCTGGGCTGGCAATAATGGAGAGAATGCAGTGAAGGGGCCAGATGTAAGAGAGGAGGCAAAGGGATGTGAGCCTTATGCAGATGATACCTTTGAGGTCTGGGAGCCTTCTCTAACTCCTATATATCTCTTATTAGATAGGGTCTAGCTTCAAGGGGCAGAGTGGCGGAGGATGTGCCTATGTAGAGAGCCCAGCAAGTATACTTTGGAGTCTCTGAGATAGCAAAGAGGAAGCAGATAGTGGTAGTGGGCAAGGATGAATTGGTGAATATTCAAGAGAAGGAGTGGGATGAGGCTGTGAGTACAGGGGCTGATATCTCAATACTGAATGGAGGGTGGCCAGCAACTCCCAGGGAGAAGGAGGTGGGAAATCTGCTATAGATATGCAAGATGATGAACAACTTTATAGTAGAGAAATTGGGGGAGATAGACCTGCAAGTGGTGAGTGAAGAGCATTGGATACATATCCTACATAGCAAGAGAGTGGTGGAGGTGCTGAAGGCAGAGATTCTTGAAATTTTCCTGGAGGAGGAAGGGTATGAAGTTGATAAGGAGAGGGAGACTGGGCTGGTGGTTGCTGCTGGTGAGAGAGCTGCTTACTGTTGGGCAGAGTGACATGGTTGCAGCTTTGGCAGGAGGCCTGTCTGGAATATTATGAGAAATTTGAGAAGAAAGAGGATGAAGAGCTCACTGAACTTCTGGTTGGACTGGAGGCTAAGAGGACTAAAGAGGAGGAGGAAGCTGCAGAACACAGACTGGACCTGGATCAGGAGGAGATGAACATAGAGCAGTAGAGAACACACTTGCTATTATACATTATTTCTTATGAACAGTACAACTAACATTTTTTCTTTAAATGTGAATGGGTTATAGAGTTTGTTTCATCAATGGAACATTTTTACTTAGCTGAAAGGATTGGAGGCCAATCTCTTTCTTTTGCAGGATGTCAGGTGTGAAGATGATTTGGATAAACTGGAATGAACAAAGGAATGAGGAGAGGAGGCAATTTGGCAGAGCAAGGTTGGGATTCTGGTCAGGAGGGGCAGAGGGAAGGAATGAGATATATGGAACTGAGGAGACAGGTTGGTTTGGGGAGAGTGGATTTACACTAGTTGGGAACCAGTTACAGTTAGATTCTGCTACTGTCCTGCAGCATGGAGTGAGCATATAGAGTGAGTGAAGAGTCTCCAGGAGAGAGAGACTCTGGCTGAGACTGGAGTAGACATACTTGGTAGGGACTTTAATATGGTCAGAGATGCACTGTTGGATAGAACTGATAGAGAGTGGGGGGTGGAGGGTAGGAGTAGAGGCTTGGAGGTGTAGATGGAAGTAGAGAGGCTGGGTACTTTGGTGGATGCTGGCAGGGGGTTTTGGGGTAATAGAAGGGTATATATACATTGGACAAGTGGACTGGGGACAAGGATTGATGGGATGCTGATAATGGACTGCTGGGGTCTGGATGTTTAGAGATCACTGAAGGCTGAATAGTGTCCATGGTCTGATCATTGGAGATTGCTGGAACAGGGTCATTTTGGGGGGAGTGGGGATGGGCCAGGACATTGGTACCTCAACTCCTCTCTGTTAGACAATTGGATACTATGGGATAAGTGGACTGAGGACATTTGGCAGAGGGTTGAGGGGTGGATACAGAAAGGTGCCTCAGTTAGAGCTAGGTGGATGAGGCTGAAAGAGGCTACTAGAGTCTATTGGAGGGAGACAGGTATGAAGGCTGGTAGATAGAGGAGGAAGAAGAGGTTGTGGGCCTCTGCTAGATTGATGAGGCTGTTGGAAGATTGGGCAGATCTGTTGGCCCTGGAGAGGGTGGAGGATTGGAGATTATTATAGATGAAAAAGGAGGTTGTGGAGTTGCAACAGATATTGTGGAAGGAGGAGAAAGCACAGGTGCAGAGTTTGGTGGCACATCTACATTAGCAGGGGCTGGAGGAAGGAGAGAGGCTCTCTAAGTTTCTCATGAGGGCTCTTTGGGCAAGGAGGGTTCAGCAGAGGTGGGAGGGAATTCTGGATTCTGAGAGACTATTGGTGCATAGTATACATAACATTCTCAGATCGTTGAAAGAGAGATAGAGTGGCTTGTGGAGTGAGAAAGAGGGTGGGGCTGAGACTGCTGCCATTGATCTTGCCTTGGGGGATTGGCACCCACTATAGGTAGAAGGGCTGGGTAACCTGGTGATACTGGTACAGGAGGAGGAGATTTGCCAGATTCTTGCTACAACTATGCTGGGTACAGCACCTGGGGAGGATGGTATGTACTGGGATTTCTGGAAGAAGATGGTGGATGTCCCCAATATACTGAGAGAGCTAAAGGCACTATGTAATTCAGTACTATAGTCCAGGAGATGGTTAGGTGAGCAGAATCTGGGGCTGGTGGTGCTGCTGTATAGGAACAAGAGTAGGTGAGAGGACTGGAAGAACTACCTTTCTCCTGTACAATTCACATTACACCAACTTCAAGCAATAGTTTTTGATATAACTCAGAGAAAAGGTACTATAAAAATGTCATTAAGCAAGAGTTCTGATGGGCATACTGGGTTGGGTGGATCTGGAGCATTCAGCTGGCAGAATGTGGGGCAAGGTTATGGACTGGGGATGGGGGCCTTTGGAGGGTTGAAGGGTGAAGAAGGCTCTGGAGGAGGACCAGTGTCAGGTGGAACTGGGGGAAGACCTGGCCCCTCTAGCTTTGCAGACAAGGTAAAGGTGAGTGGATGGCCAGCTAGTATTGGGCCTGGTGCTGCTGAGGGAAAGGACAAGGCAAGTATCAGAAGAGAGAGCAGTATGCAGGTGGAGGATGCAAGCATAGGTGCTGGAGGTACTATGGCTGGGGGAGTGACTGTTGATGGGAGTTGGAATCAGGAAAAAAAAAGAGATGTGATGGTTGATGGCAAGATGGGGCAGGGGTTCCCAATGCAGAAGTAGGATCTGGCAGATGGTGTGATGGGGCTGGTGATGGCACCATTGCTCAAGAAGTCAATTTTGGAGTTTGTGGCTATCTTGTACTTCTGGGGCTTGATGGTGATGGCAAGGATAGTTCTGGGGCTTATCTTGAAGCAGGTGGCTGGGCCCACCTCAGTGAAGTTCTTGAAGGGTCTGGAGGAGGTTGAGGTGGACTTTGAGGAGGCAGGCCCACTGGAAGAGACTCTGAAGACTGGAGTGGCAGTTGGGGAAGTGGTGGTCCCCATGGTGTGCTGTCTGAGATAAGACCCCAGGGGGGTACAGTTGCTGGTGAAGGGGGTGTCTACAGTGATGAAGGAGGAGACTAGGAGGAGGGTGGAGGAGGTGATGGTGAAGTATAGCAATATAGTGGATGTTGGCTTCTAGGTGTGGAAGGGGACCTCTATTAGGATGGGTGACATAGATGTCAGGTTTAGACTGGCTGGAAGGGAGGCCATGGGGAAGACAAGCGACTGGCCCTTGGTATTGATGTGGGGGGCTTTTGTCTGTAAGATATCGTGGGTGAGAGGGAGTGAGGACTTGTTGGAGGCTCTAGAGGAGTTGAGTGGTGCTGTTGAGCAGAGGGCAAAGGTCTGGAAATTGTATGTAGAGTCAATATATCTGGAGATTGTTGATGGAAAGCATATTCACACTAACAAGAGGCAGTGGGAGAGGGTTCAGGGGTACAGGAGGCAGAGGGAATTGCTGGCAAGTATAGAAGGAGGGACAAAGATGAAGGCTGGGGGCCCTGAGAAGTCTGGGGGAGTGGAAGCAAGTGTCTGGGCTAGCAAGGAAGAAGGAGGTAGGGAGGAGGGCCTTGAAGGGGCTGAGAAGGCACTGCTCAAGGACCCATTTGCAGATGGTACATTTGAGGTCTAGGACCCAGTCATGGATGACACTCCCCCTCTGATCAGGCAGGGTTCAGCTGTGAGAGGTTGGGTAGCAGAGGATGAGCTGATGCAGGGTACTCAGCAGGTATACTTTGGGGTTCCTGTTGTAGCAAAGGGTGGATGGGTGGTGGCCATTGGCAAGGATGAGCTGGTGGATGTCTCTGAGGAGAGATGGGATGAGACTGCCAGTGTAGGGGCAGATACCACAATGCTGGATGTGGGAAGGCCAGGGATACCAGGAGGGAAGGAGGTAGAGAACCTGCTGTAGATGAGCAAGATGATGGATAACCTTATAGCTGAGGAGTTGGGGGAGGTGAACCTGCAAGTAATGAGTGAGGAGCATTGGGCAGAGATTTTGCATGGAGAGGGGGTGGTGGGGGCACTGAAGGCAGAGATTCTTGCAATTTTTCTAGAGGAGGAGGGATATGAGGTTGATAAGATGAGGGAGGCAGAGCTGATGGTTGTTGCTGGTGATCAGGCTACCTACTGTTGGGTTGAGTGTCATGGTTTACAACTCTGGCAGGAGGCATGTCTGGAGTATCATGAGGACTTTGAGGAAAAGGAGAATGGAGTGATGGCTGAAATTCTGGAAGGGTAGGAGGCTCAGGTGGCTGAAGAGAAGGGGCTGGCTGCACAATATGACTTGGACTTGGCACAGGAGGAGTTGAATGTGGATTTGTAGAGACTGCAATTGATAATTAACATTATTTCTAATAAATAGTACAACTAATATTTTCTCTCTGAATGTGAATGGATTGTGGGGTTCTGGGCAGCATAAGAACATTTTTACTTGGCTTAAAGGATTGGAGGCTGATATCTTTTTACTGCAGAATGTATGGTATAAGGATGAGAAAGATCAAGTAGAGTAGACTAGAGAATGGAGAGGAGCTATTGCTTGGATTGGCAAAGTGGTGATTCTGGTGAGGAAGGGTAGAGGGGATTTGGGTGGAATCAGGAGATGGGGTGACTGCTTGATCTGAGGAGAATGGCATAGGCCTGGGTGGGAATCAGTAAAGGTTGGCTCCTGCTACTGCCCTATAGTTAGGGGTGAGCAGATTGAGTAGATTAGGGATCTTTTGGAGGAGGGCATTCTCTTGGAGGAAGGTATCAATATTCTGAGATGTAACTTTAATATGGTGTGAGATCCACAGCTAGATAGAACTGATGAAGAGAGGAGTGTGGGCAGGAGGAGTAGTGGTCTGGATAAGTAAGGGGAGGTGGATAACCTTAACTCCTTAGGGGATAGGGGTAGAACATGTTTGGGCAACTGAAGGGTCTATATGCACTGGGTGAATAGACTAGGGATGAGAATTGATTGGATTCTGACAGCTGAATGTTAGGGTGTTGATGTTTGGAGAACTCTGGAGGTGGAGTGGTGCCCATGGTCTGATTACTGGGGGCTGTTGGGGCTGGGGCAGTTTGGGGGGAGTGGAGATGGACCCAGACATTGGTGCCTTAACTCCTCTCTGCTGGCTGAGAAGAGGTTGTGGGATCTATAGGTGGAGGAAATCCAGGAGAAGATCACTCAATAGATATATGAGGGTTTGTCTGTAGGTGCCTGCTGGATGAGGTTGAAGGAGGCTGTGAGGATATATTGGGGAGGAGCTGGTAGGGAGGCTGGGAGGCAGAGAAGGAAGCAAGTGAGGTGTGCTTCTAATAGGCTGGTTAGATTGCAGATGAAATGGGCTGATTTGCTTTCTTCTGATGAGGTGGAGGATTGGAGGTTGGAGCAGGCGAAATTGGAGGTAGTGGAGTTGGAACAGATATTGAGAGAGGAGGAGGAGATTCATATAAAAGGAATGGCTGCCAGACTAAGGTGGCAGGGGCTTGAGGAGGTAGAGCAGTCTACTAGGTACTTGTCTAGGCTTCTCTAAGCTAGGAGGGTATGACAGAGATGGAATGGGGTCTTTGATGCCAAAGGAGAGATGGTGCATGGCATGCAACAGATCTTGGAGGTACTGAAGGAGAGATGGTGGGGTCTGTGGAGTGAAGAGGAAGGGAGTGCAGATGAAGAGGCGATTGGAGACACATTGGAGGAGTGGGAGCCACTGCAAGTAGAGGGACTTGGAGACTTGATTATACCAGTACAAGAGGAGGAGATCTGGAGAGTCCTTATAGCAACTAAGCTTGGGACAGTACTGGGAGAGAATGGGTTACCTTGAGACTTCTGGAAGAAGATGGCAAGGGTCCCTGGAGTGATAGGAGAGATGGCTGCCCTCTGTGACCATGTTCTTCTGAATGGCAAGTGGGTTGGAGAGCAGAACTTAGGGCTGGTGGCCTTGTTGTATAAAGACAAGGAGAGATAGGAGGACTGGAAGAACTGGAGGCTGATCATGCTTCTAGATATTGACAGGAAGATAGTGACTAAGGTGATTGTTGCAAGACTTCAGAAGGTTGCCCAACAGGTGCTGGGTGAGGAGCAGTGGGGCTTTGTAGGAGGCAGACTTATCAGGGATGAGACTGCCTGGGTGCATGACATTATTGAAGGGGCCTGGGCTTGTGGACTGGATGGAAGACTGGTCTTTTTGGACCAGGAGAAGGCCTATGACCATGTTTGGTAGTTATGGCTGGGTAAGATGCTGGATAGAATTAGTGTTCCCCCACATTTTCAGGCTTCTATACTAAATCTGTTGGAGGGCAGTAGGGCAGCACTGATGTGTAATGGTCACTAGAGGTTGGCATTTCTCTTAGAAAGAGGGGTTCCTCAGGGAGACCTGCTGTCTCCTATCCTCTATGCCCTTTCTTTGGAACCTTTGATGGATAGGATACAAAGGAAGGTAGCAGGGCTCTCTATATATGGTGTGGTGTGGAAGGTGGGGGCCTTTGCAAATGACATGGTAGTTGGACTTGGATCAGTGGTAGACATTGAGGTGCTTAAGAAGACAGTGGAATAGTATGAGGTATACTCTGGGGTGAAACTCAACTGGCATAAGTGTGAGACAATAGTATTGGTAAATGGGCTAATGGGTGGGGATGTTATTGGAACAATTGTCCTTACAGAAGAGGTGGTGTGGTATCTGGGTATCTTTCTTTCTGTATATGGATCTGTCTTGCCATGGGTGTGGTGAGAGAGGAGGGTGGACATTTGGGGGGAGGCTCTTAGAGGTTGGGGGGATCACCACATCTCCCTGGCAGAGTGGGTGTCAATTCTGAATGTCTACTGATTCCCCAAGCTATGGTATGTGACCTATCACTTAGACTTCCCAGCTTGGGTGGTGAAGAGACTGATGAAATTGGCTAGAGATTGGATTTGGGCAGGGAGGAGGTCCCAGATCAGTTGGAATACTCTTGTATCACTGGTGATTAGAGAAGGTCTTTGCCTTGTGGATTTCCCTAAGTGGCTGTACTGTCTGTGAGCTTGGTGGTTAAAAAGGGCTATTGAACTCAGGGGAGAGGTTGAGTACTGCTGATGCAGAAGGTGTGGGAGATGAGGTTCTCTCCTTGGGGGTCCTTGGGAGATTTGCTCTCTCCAGTAGATCTGAATAGTAGCTGATGGCTACAGTATAAGGGCTTCTGGTGGGGGGTGGTAGATAGAGCATACCAGTAGGCCTGCACTGATGAGACAATGAGGAGGAGGAGTTGTGGGGACCAGCTATGTAGTGGAGACAGACTGCTTCTGGAGGGTGTTCCACTTACTGAGTTTGATATTAGTGAAGGAGTGGAGTGTCAGTGAGGACTTGGCCAGGATCTTTGACCAAGTAGTTGGCAGGCAGTAAGGATTGGCAAGGAGTGGGACTGGGCAGAAGTCTGGTCTTGGAGTGCTGAAGTGCAGAGGTGGCTTCCTCTCAAGTTCTGGGTGATATAGTGACAGATGTTGTGGAGGAATGTCATGTTGAATTTCTGAGCAGGACATCTGGTGGATAGTGGCCAATTAGATTGTGAGGAGTGTTATAATATAGAACAGGTTGGGGGATTTGTACAAATGCCAGAACATTGGCTAGGAGAGTGTGAGGTTCTGGGAGACTTTTGGATAGTGATAGAGACCTGGTTGGGTATGGTGAGGAGGCCGGATGGAGAAAGAGGTTGCTGGGAGAATTTGAAATCTCAACTAGTGGGAGGTATTGGCAATGATTAGCTCACTGTAGGGTGGGTTTTAGCAGTGTGAGTAGGGTTGGCTGGACATTGGATCTTTGTTTTCGAGGAAGGACAATAGATGAGTCTACAGAAGAAGTTGTTAATGTGAGAGGGGTTGTTGGGGGATCTGCTGACTGAGTGGTGGGTTGGTTAGGGTCCACAGGGTGGGCAATGTCACTATCTGGTAAAAGGAATCTATGAGCAGAGTAGTGGGCAGATAGAGATAGTGTTAGACAAAGTGGTCTTTAATTGAGAGGGGGTGGGGGGGTGTGAGGGGGG
>RBNI01001645.1:0-21494 GCA_003990745.1 Jimgerdemannia flammicorona | reverse complement strand
AAGGCATGGTGGAGGTGACCAGAGCAGATGGCACAAGGCCAGGCCCCAATGGGGCAAGAACTAAGTTGACAGCCACACTTGGGGGCGGGGGGAACAGAGGAGGAGGAGGTCTTGGCGGGGGAGGGGGACTGAGAAGAGGCTGACAAAGCCTGGTTGGGCTTGGCGGGGGTCTTGGCAGGGATCTTGAAGGGGGCCTTGGTGGTGGCGGCAGCGAAGGAATGAACCTCGGCATGGGCAGCAGCATGAGCCTCAGCATAGATGGCCTCAGAGACCAAAACCTCAGGGGAGGCAGGGAGGGGAGCAGTGGTAGTGGCGCAAGCAGCAGCAGTGGCACGAGATGTCTCTTGCTCGTGAAGGTGAGCAATGAAGGAGGTGCCGGCGAGGAGGAAATGATGTACAGTGTCGATGTCAGCGGCGACCAAGAGAACTTTGTGGATAGTAAAGCCACAGAAGGGGGCAGCATCCGAGAGGTGAGAGGAGGTGAAGGCCACAAAAGTGGCACAGGCATGGTGGAAGGAGGCAGAGGCAGTGGCAGCAGAAGCAGCAGCAGCATCAGTGGCGGCAAGCTTGGCAGTGGTAGTGGCAGCATGAACCTCTTCAGAGAGAGCTTGGTGGCGGGCCTCAGGGAGAATGGAGTAGTAGACGGTGGGCGGAGTAACAATGTTGACGTCATGGCAGAGATGAGCCTCCTTGGTGGAGAGGGCAAGAACTGACCGGAACTGAGAAAGGAGTAGACAACCAGAAGGACGAAGGTCCAGGGGGAGGGAGAGAACGGCAGATGAGATGTAAGTCTCGAATGAAACAGTGGTGGGGGTGAAGGTGGGGGGAGGAGGAGGAGGAACCTCATCCATAACTTCGTCAATGAGGATGGAGGCCCCAAGGGCAGGTGGTACAGCAGAGGAGGAAGAAGGCCCAGTGGGAGCCAAGGGAGCAAACCCAGAGCCAGTGTCAAAGCGAATGGAAGACATGTGGAAAAGCATGTATAAGGGGGATGAACAAAGAACGTAACTGAAATTGCATCAGCCATTTATTGCCACACAAAAGCATGGTCCTTATATACAAAATATGATGTCTCAAAAGGGAGGACGCACCACAACTCAGAGCGAACTGAATTAGGAACCACATGACTGCCAGAGATAAGTGGAGATAAAGGGGAAGCCAATCCCAGTTGCAGGATAAAAATCACAAACAAACACAAACAAAACAAATCCAAATCGAGATTAAAAAACATCCTTGCCCCCTCTGGGGTCTCGTGCTCACTCCAGGGTCTCGGCCTTACTCTGCTCCCCTCCACTGCCTTCAGCCCCTCGCTTTGCTTGGGCTCACTGTGGCTCACTCCATTTCGGCCTCACCCCTTGCTCGCACTCACCCCTCCAGGGTCTGCGGATGCTTTTTAATCTCAATTTGGATTTGTTTTATTTGTGTTTGTTTGTAATTTTTATCCTGCAACTGGGATTGGCTCCCCCTTTATCTCCACTTATCTCTGGCGGTCATGTGGTTCCTAATTCGGTTCGCCCTGAGTTGTGGCGCGTCCTCTCTTTTGGGATGTCGTATTTTGTATATAAGGACCACACTTTTGCATGGCAATAAATGGCTGATGCAATTTCAGTTACATTCTTTGTTCATCTCCCTTATACATACTTTTCCACATGTCTTCCATTCACTTTAACACTGGCTCTGGGTTCGCTCCCTTGGCTCCCGCTGGGCCTTCTTCCTCCTCTGCTATACCGCCTACCCTTGGGGCCTTCATCCTCGTCAACAAAGTTATAGATGAGATTCCTCCTCCTCCTCCCCCTGCCTTCACCCCCGCCACTATTTCATTTGAGACTTACATCTCATCTGCCGTTCTCTCCCTCCCCCTGGACCTTTGTCCTTCTGGTTGTCTGCTCCTTTCTCAGTTCCGGTCAGTTCTTGCCCTCTCTGCCAAGAAGGCTCATCTCCGCCGTGATGTCAACATCATTGCTCCACCCACTATCCACTACTCTGTTCTCCCCAAGGCCTGCCATCAAGCTCTCTCTGAAGAGGTTCGTGCTGCCACTGCCACCGCCAAGCTGCTTCTGCTGCCACCGCCTCTACCTCCTTCTACCATGCCTGTGCCGCTTTTGTGGCCTTCGCCTCCTCTCACCTCTCGGATGCTGCCCTCTTCTGTGGCTTCACCATCCACAAAGTTCTCTCGGTCACTGCTGACATCAACGCTGTATGTCATTTCCTCCTCGCCAGCACCTCCTTCATTGCTTGTCTTTACAAGCAAGAGATGTCTTGTGCTGCCGCTGCTGCTCGCACCACTGCCACTGCTCCCCTCTCTGCCTCTCCTGAGGTTTCAGTCTCTGAGGCCATCTGTACTGAGGCTCGTGCTGCTGCCCATGCTGAGGTTTATTCCTTCACTGCTGCCGCCACCAAGGCCCCCTCCAAGACCCCTGCCAAGACCCCCACCAAGTCCAACCAGGCTTTGTCGGCCTCTTCTCGGTCCCCCTCCCCTGCCAAGGCCTCCTCCTCCTTCATTCCCCCCACCCCCAAGTATGGCCGTCAACTTGGTTCTCACCCCATTGGGGCCTGGCCTTGTGCCGTCTGCTCTGGTCACCTCCACCATGCCTACTGGCACCCGGCCAAGTCCGTCTGCCCCCATGGTGGTGTTCCTCGTGCTGCTGCCCCTTCAGCTACTTGCTCTCCCTCCGCCTCCTCTGCCAGTTCCTCCTCTGCCTCCTCTCCCTGTGCCCCTGAATGCAAGGGCTGCACGAAAGCCTGTGGCCGCAAGGTCTGGCACTCTGATGGAGTGTGCTCCCACTCATCGGGCTTGCCACCTTCAAAAAAAGTCAGAGGGAAGGGGAAGACCTCCCACTCTTAAACTTCCTCCTGGCATAGTTCTCCCCTGGTGTCCCTGTCCCTTCTCAGATTCTGTTGTCACTTCTGGTATGCCCTGAGTGGTTCCTCATACTGTCCCCCCTTCATCTTTCCCAGTTGCTTGTCCCGAACTTTCGGGTTTATTCTTCTTCTGGGGCTCTTTTGTCCCCTCCTTTTTCTTCAGCTGACTGCCCTCTTTCTCTCCTTCAAGTCTTTGCCTTATCCCTGGGTCCTTGCTTTGTTTTTCCTGTGACTCCCTCTCAATACTCCTTCACCGATCCAGCTTGTCTTCTGCGCTTTCATCATGCTCTTGACCTTGCCATCTTCTTTGAGGATCATGGTGAGATGCCCTCTCACTATTTTGTTCCTAGCAATTGGGTCCTCCCTCCCAATGTCTCTTCACACTGCATATTCCTTGACATGGCTTGCTCGCTGTCCATTCCCAGATGTGCTCGCTCTTGCTTGGTTTCAGACCGTGCTGTGTATACTGCACTTAAATCGGTCAAGCAACTGCCTTTGCATTTGCTCAAAGTCACTGATAAGAATCAGGGTTTTGCACTTATTCCTAAATCGCTCTACCTCGATGGCCTTTCTGCCCTCCTTCGAGCCATGGCTTACAAGCCTAGTGCTCTTGGATTGGATGAGGTTCTCACTCTTCTTTGGGTTTCTCTAGCTCATGTTAGATCGCTTTCAGACTCTCCTTTTGTGAACCCCATTTTTAACTTCTTCCAGGATTCTTTGTCCTCTCTGGATGTTCGTCTTCCGGTTTTCTATGCCTTTCCTAAAGTTCACAAGCCTTCTTTGGCTTGGCATCCCATCATAGCTGCTTTTTGTTTGCCTACTACTGAGATTTCGAAGTAGCTCTTCTGCTTCTTCCTCTTCTGGATGGCTCTTCTTCAGCACTGCCTTGGGCCTGAGTATACCATTCTTTGTGATACCCAGGAGCTCGCCCTTCTCTGCTCCACTATTGTGCCCATTCATCGTTTTTCCCATTTGGCCTCTGGTGACTTCTCCTCCTTTTATACTGCTATTCGTTTTGATGAGATTGATGATTGTCTTCGTTTCTTGGGTTCCATTGTTTTTCCTTTGGATTCCCCTGTTTCATTGGCATCCATTGTTGAGCTTATGCTCCTTGTCTGCCACTCTAATTTCTTTGAGTCGGCCCTTGGCCTTTTTCACCAGGTATCTGGTATTGCCATGGGAATGAATTGTGCCCCCACCCTTGCCAACTCAGTTGGCCTGACTCATGAACTTCATGTGATATGTGATCCTACTTCACCTCTTTCCATTGCATTCTGGGCTGGGGATATCTTCTTTTATCAATATATTGATGACTTCATTGTCTTCGCTGTTACCAATGTCGATATCCCTAGTGTATTTCTGGGCATCTACCCTCCCCATCACTCTATTACTTGGGTGTGCGGTATGACTAGTATTCCTTTTTTGGATCTTTCCATTTCTCTTTCCCCCTTTCGAACTATTGTATATTCTCGTTTTCCTCATTCTCAACAGTTCCCTGACTTCTTGTCCAACTATCCTCATCACACTCTTCTTGAATGTGTTCGTGATGAGGCTCATCATCTTGCTTTATGCTGCTCCCGTCATTCTGATTGGGTGTCTGCTGTTCGGGTTCTTGGCAACTTCATGGTCCATTGTCATGCCTACCCAATTTCTATCATTCGTGATCTTCTTGCTTCAGTTGAATGGTCTGTTGTTCACTCTTCCCTCCTCTCTCCCCCTCCCTTTGCTCCCTCCCCCCTTACCCACTCCATACCCCCTCTTCCTTCCCACTCCCGATTCTTGTTGTACCATTTGATCATACTTGATGGGTTGCTCAACATCCTGACACTGTCCTGCACTCTTCTCTTTCATGCCATGGACTTTCATCTCTTCCTCAACATCCTTTGATTGCCTGTTCGCGTCTTCCTTCTGTTTCTTCTTTAATCCATCGCTCTTGTTTTGCATTTTCATCACCTTTTGATGCCTCCGACTCTGTCGGAGAGGATTAAAAAACATCCTTGCCCCCTCCAGGGTCTTGCGCTCACTCCGGGGTCTCAGCCTTACTCCGCTCCCCTCTGCTGCCTTCGGCCCCTTGCTTCACTCAGGCTTGCTGTGGCTCGCTCTGTTTTGGCCTCACCCCTTGCTCGCACTCACCCCTCCGGGGTCTGCAGATGTTTTTTAATCTAAATTTGGATTTGTTTTGTTTGTATTTGTTTGTGATTTTTATCTTGCAACTCAGATTGGCTCCCCCTTTATCTCTGCTTATCTCTGGTGGTCATGTGATTCCTAATTCAGTTCGCCCCGAGTTGTGGCACATCCTCCCTTTTGGGACGTTATATTTTATATATAAGGACTGCACTTTTGTGTGGCAATAAATGGCTGATGCAATTTCAGTTACATTCTTTATTTGTCCCCCTTATATATGCTTTTCTACATGTCTTCTGTTCACTTTGACACTGGCTCTGGGTTCGCTCCCTTGGCTCCCACTGGGCCTTCTTCCTCCTCTGCTATCCTTTATGAGCAAGAGATATCTCATGCTGCCGCCGCTGCTTGCGCTGCCGCCACTGCTCCCCTCCCTGCCTTCCCTGAGGTTTCGGTCTCTGAGGCCATCTGTGCTGAGGCTTGTGCTGCTGCCCATGCCGAGGTTCATTCCTTCACTGCCGCCACCACCAAGGTCTCCTCCAAGACCCCCGCCAAGACCCCCGCCAAGCCCAACCAGGCTTTGTCAGCCTCTTCTTGGTCCCCCTCCCCTGCCAAGGCCTCCTCCTCCTCTATTCCCCCTGCCTCCAAGCATGGCCATCAACTTGGTTCTTGCCCCATTGGGGCCTGGCCTTGTGCTGTCTGCTCTGGTTGCCTCCACTGTGCCTACTGGCACCCGGCCAAGTCCATCTGCCCCCATGGTGGTGTTCCTCGTGCTGCTGCCCCTTTGGCTGCTTGCTCTCCCTCTGCCTCCTCCACTGGTTCCTCCTCCGCCTCCTCTCCCCATGCCCCCGAATGCAAGGGCTGCATAAAAGCCTGCGGCCGCAAGGTCTGGCACTCTGATGGAGTGTGCTCCCACTTGTCGGGCTTGCCACCTTCAAAAAAAGTCAGAGGGAAGGGGAAGGCCTCCCGCTCTTAAACTTCCCCCCAGTATGGTTCTCCCCCGGTATCTCTGTCTCTTCTCGGATTCCATCATTACTTCTGGTGTGCCCTGAGTGGTTTCTCATGCTGTCTCCCCTTCGCCTTTCCCAGTTGCTTGTCCCGAACTTTTGGGTTTATTCTTCTTCTGGGGCTCTTTTGTCCCCTCCTTTTTCTTCGGCTGACTGCCCTCTTTCTCCCCTTCAAGTCTTTGCCTTATCTCTGGGTCCTTGCTTTGTTTTTTCTGTAACTCCCTCTCAATTCTCCTTCACCGATCTGGCTTGTCTTCTGCACTTTCATCGTGCTCTTGACCTTGCCATCTTCTTTGAGGATTGTGGTGAGATGCCTTCTCACTATTTTGTTTCTAACAATTGGGTCCCCCCTCCCAATGTCTCTTCACACTGTATATTCCTTGACATGGCTTGCTCACTGTTCATTCCTGGATGTGCTTGCTCTTGCTTGGTTTCGGACTGTACTGTATGTACCATACTTAAATCGGTCAAGCAACTGCCTTTGTATTTGCTTACAGTCACTGATAAGAATCAGGGTTTTGCGCTTATTCCTAAATCGCTCTACCTCAATGGTCTTTCTGCCCTCCTTTGAGCCATGACTTACGAGCCTAGTACTCTTGGATTGGATGAGGTTCTCACTCTTCTTTGGGGTTCTCTAGCTCATGCTAGATCGCTTTTGGACTCTCCTTTTGTGAACCCCATTTTTAACTTCTTCCAGGACTCTTTGTCCTCTTTGGATATTCGTCTTCCGGTTTTCTATGCCCTTCCTAAAGTTCACAAGCCTTCTTTGGCTTGGTATCCCATCACGGCTGCTTTTTGTTCACCTACTACCAAGATTTCGAAGTGGCTCTCCTGCTTCTTCTTCTCCTGGATGGCTCTTCTTCAGCACCGCCTTGGGCCTGAGTATACCATTCTTCGTGATACCCAGGAGCTTGCCCTTCTCTGCTCCACCATTGTGCCCATTCATCATTTTTCCCATTTGGCCTCTAGTGACTTCTCCTCCTTTTATACTGCTATTCGTTTTGATGAGATCGATGATTGTCTTCGTTTCTTGGGTTCCATTGTTTTTCCTTTGGATTCCCCTGTTTCGTTGGCTTCCATTATTGAGCTTATGTTTCTCGTCTGGTGCTCTAATTTCTTTGAGTTGGCCCTTGGCCTTTTTCACCAGGTATCTGGTATTGCCATGGGAAGGAATTATGCCTCCACCCTTGCCAACTTGGTTGGCCTGGCTCATGAACTTCATGCAATATGTGATCCTACTTCACCTCTTTCCATCGCATTCTGGGCTGGAGATATCTTCTTTTGTCAATACATTGATGACTTCATTGTCTTTGCTGTTACCAGTATTGATATCCCTAGTGTGTTCCTGGGTATCTACCCTCTCCATCACTCTATTACTTGGGTGTATGGTATGACTAGTATTCCTTTTTTGGACCTTTTCATTTCACTTTCCCCTTTTCGAACTATTGTATATTCTCATTTTCCTCATTCTCAACAGTTCCCTGACTTCTTGTCCAACCATCCTCGTCACACTCTTCTTGAATGTGTTCATGGTGAGGCTCATCGTCTTGCTTTATGCTGCTCCTGTCATTCTGATTGGGTGTCTGCTGTTTGGGTTCTTGGCAACTTCATGGTCCATTGTCATGCCTACCCAATTTCTATCATTCATGATCTTCTTACTTTGGTTGAATGGTCTGTTGTTTGCTCTTCCCTCCTCTCTCCCCCTCCCTTCCCTCCCTCCCCCCTTACCCACTCCATACCCCCTCTTCCTTCCCACCTCCAATTCTTGTTATACCATTTGATTATGCTTGATGGGTTGCTCAATGCCCCGACACTGTCCAGCGCTCTTCTCTTTCATGCCATGGACTTTCATCTCTTCCTCGACACCCTCTGATTGCCCATTTGCATCTTCCTTCTGTTTCTTCTTTAATCCATTGCTCTCGTTTTGCGTTTTCGTCACCTTCTGGTGCCTCCAACTCTGTTAGAGAGGATTAAAAAACATCCTTGCCCCCTCCGGGGTCTCGCACTCACTCCAGGGTCTTGGCCTTACTCTGCTCCCCTCCACTGCCTTCAGTCCCTTGCTTCACTCAGGCTCGCTGTGGCTCGCTCTATTTTGGCCTCACCCCTCACTTGCGCTCACCCCTCCGGGCTCTGCAGATATTTTTTAATATTGATTTGGATTTGTTTTGTTTGTGTTTGTTTGTGATTTTTATCCTGCAACTGAGATTGGCTCCCCCTTTATCTCCACTTATCTCTAGCGGTCATGTGGTTCCTAATTCGGTTCGCCCCGAGTTATGGTGCATCCTCCCTTTTGGGATGTCATATTTTGTATATAAGGACTGCACTTTTGCATAGTAATAAATGGCTGATGCAATTTCGGTTACATTCTTTGTTTGTCCCCCTTATACACGCTTTTCTACATGTCTTCTGTTTGCTTTGACACTGGCTCTGGGTTCACTCCCTTGGCTCCTGCTGGGCCTTCTTCCTCCTCTGCTCACCTTCATGAGCAAGAGATGTCTTATGCCACCACTGCTGCTTGCACCGCCACCACTGCTCTCCTCTCTGCCTCCCCTGAGGTTTCAGTCTCCAAGGCCATCTATGCTGAGGCTCGTGCTGCTGCCCATACCGAGGTTCGTTCCTTTGCTGCTGCCGCCACCAAGGCCCCCTCCAAGACCCCCGCCAAGATCCCCGTCAAGCTCAACCAGGCTTTATTGGTCTCTTCTCGGTCCCCCTCCCCCACCAAGGCCTCTTTTTCCTCCATTCCCCCTGCTTCCAAGCATGGCCATCAACTTGGTTCTCACCCTGTTGGGGTCTGGCCTTGTGCTGTCTGCTCTGGTCACCTCCACCATGCCTACTGGCACCCAGCCAAGTCCGTCTGCCCCCATGATGGTGTTCCTCACACTGCTGCCCCTTTGGCTGCTTACTCTCCCTCTGCCTCATCTGCCAGTTCCTCCTCCGCCTCCTCTCCCTGTGCCCCCAAATGTAAGGGCTGCTCGAAAGCCTGCAGCCACAAGGTCTGGCACTCTAATGGAGTGTGCTCCCACTCATCGGGCTTGCCACCTTCAAAAAAAGTCAGAGGGAAGGAGAAGGCCTCCTGCTCTTAAACTTCCCCCTGGCGTGGTTCTCCCCCAGTGTCCCCATCTCTTCTCGGATTCCGTTGTCACTTCTGGTGTGCCCTGAGTGGTTCCTCATGCTGTCCCCCCTTCGCCTTTCCCAGTTGCTTATCCTGAACTTTTGGGTTTATTCTTCTTTAGGGGCTCTTTTGTCCCCTCCTTTTTCTTCAGCTGACTGCCCCCTTTCTCCCCTTCAAGTCTTTGCCTTATCCCTGGGTCCTCGCTTTGTTTTTCCTGTGACTCCCTCTCAATTCTCCTTCACCGATCCGGCTCGTCTTCTGTGCTTTTGTCATGCTCTTGACCTTGCCATCTTCTTTGAGGATCATGGTGAGATGCCCTTTTGCTATTTTGTTCCTAGCAATTGGGTCCCCCCTCCCAATGTCTCTTTACACTGTTTATTCCTTGACATGGCTTGCTCACTGTCCGTTCCCGGACACGCTCGCTCTTGCTTGGTTTTGGACTGTGCTGTGTATATTACACTTAAATCAGTCAAGCAACAGTCTTCACGTTTGCTTACAGTCACTGATAAGAATCAGGGTTTTGCACTTATTCCTAAATCGCTCTACCTCGATGGCCTTTCTGCCCTCCTTCGAGCCATGGCTTATGAGCCTAGTGCTCTTGAATTGGATGAGGTTCTCACTCTTATTCCGGTTTCTCTAGCTCATGCTAGATCACTTTTGGACTCTCCTTTTGTAAACTCCATTTTTAACTTCTTCCAGGACTCTTTGTCCTCTCCAGATGTTCATCTTCCAGTTTTCTATGCCCTTCCTAAAGTTCACAAGTCTTCTTTGGCTTGGCATCCCATCACAGCTGCTTTTTGTTTGCCTACTACTGAGATTTCGAAGTGGCTCTCCCGCTTCTTCCTCTCCTGGATGGCTCTTCTTCAGCACTACCTTGGGCCTGAGTATACCATTCTTCGTAATACCTAGGAGCTCACCCTTCTCTGCTCCACCATTGTGCCTGTTCATCATTTTTCCCATTTGGCCTCTGGTGACTTCTCCTCCATTTATACTGCTATTCATTTTGATGAGATCGATGATTGTCTTCATTTCTTGGATTCTATTGTTTTTCCTTTGGATTCCCCTGTTTCGTTGGCTTCCATTGTTGAGCTTACACTCCTCATCTGCCACTCTAATTTCTTTGAGTTGGCCCTTGGCCTTTTTCACCAGGTATCTAGTATTGTCATGGGAACGAATTGTGCCCCCACCCTTGCCAACTTGGTTGGCCTGGCTCACGAACTTCGTGCGATATGTGATCCTACTTCACCTCTTTCCATCGCGTTCTGGGCTGGGGATATCTTCTTTCATCGATACATTGATAACTTCATTGTCTTCACTATTACTGGTGTCAATATCCCTAGTGTGTTCCTGGGCGTCTACCCTCCCTATCACTCTATTACTTGGGTGTGCAGTATGACTAGTATTCCTTTTTTGGACCTTTCTATTTCTCTTTTCCCCTTTCGAACTGTTGTATATTCTCATTTTCCTCATTCTCAACAGTTCCCTGACTTCTTGTCCAATAATCCTTATCACACTCTTCTTGAATGTGTTCATGGTGAGGCTTGTCATCTTGCTTTATGCTGCTCCTGTCATTCTGATTGGGTGTCTGCTGTTCGGGTTCTTGGCAACTTCGTGGTCCATCGTTGTGCCTACCCAATTTCTATCATTCGTGATCTTCTTGCTTTGGTTGAATGGTCTGTTGTTTGCTCTTCCCTCCTCTCTCCCTCTTATTCCCCCTCTCTTCCCTCCCTCCCCCCTTACCCACTCCATACCCCCTCTTCCTTCCCACCCTCAATTCTTGTTGTACCATTTGATCATGCTCGATGGGTTGCTCAATGCCCCGACACTGTCCTGTGCTCTTTTCTTTCATGCCATGGACTTTCATCTCTTCCTTGATGCCCTCTGATTGCCTGTTTGTGTCTTCCTTCTGTTTCTTCTTTAATCCATTGCTCTCGTTTTGTGTTTTCGTCACCTTCTGGTACCTCCAACTCTGTTGGAGAGGATTAAAAAACATCCTTGCCCCCTCCGAGGTCTTGCGCTCACTCCGGGGTCTCAGCCTTACTCTGCTCCCCTCTGCTGCCTTTGGCCCCTCACTTTGCTCAGGCTTGCTGTGGCTCACTCCGTTTCGGCCTCACCCCTCACTCATGCTCACCCCTGCGGAGTCTGCGGATATTTTTTAATCTCAATTTGGATTTGTTTTGTTTGTGTTTGTTTATGATTTTTATCCTGCAACTAGGATTGGCTCTCCCTTTATCTCTGCTTATCTCTGGCGGTCATGTGGTTCCTAATTCAGTTCGCCCCAAGTTGTGGCATGTCCTCTCTTTGGGACATCATATTTTGTATATAAGGACCACGCTTTTGCATGGCAATAAATGGCTGATGCAATTTCTTTGTTTGTCCCCCTTATACACACTTTTCCACATGTCTTCTGTTCGCTTTGATACTGGCTCTGGGTTCGCTCCCTTGGCTCTTGCTGGGCCTTCTTCCTTCTCTGCTCTAGGATAAAAATCACAAACAAACATAAACAAAACAAATCCAAATCGAGATTAAAAAACATCCTTGTCCCCTCTGGGGTCTCACGCTCACTCTGGGGTCTTGGCCTTACTCTGCTCCCCTCTGCTGCCTTCGGCCCCTCACTTCACTCAGACTCGCTGTGGCTCACTCCGTTTCGGCCTCACCCCTCACTCGCGCTTACCCCTCTGTGGTCTGCAGATGTTTTTTAATCTCAATTTGGATTTGTTTTGTTTGTGTTTGTTTGTGATTTTTATCCTGCAACTGGGATTGGCTCCCTCTTTATCTCCACTTATATCCGGTGGTCATGTGGTTCCTAATTCAATTTGCCCCGAGTTGTGGCACATCCTCTCTTTTGAGACATCATATTTTGTATATAAGGACCGTGCTTTTGTGTGGCAATAAATGGCTGATGCAATTTCTTTGTTCGTCCCCCTTATACACACTTTTCCACATGTCTTCCATTTGCTTTGATACTGGCTCTGGGTTCACTCCCTTGGCTCCTGCTGGGCCTTCTTCCTCCTCGGCAAGGATGTTTTTTAATCTCGATTTGGATTTGTTTTGTTTGTGTTTGTTTGTGATTTTTATCCTGCAACTGGGATTGGCTCTCTCTTTATCTCTGCTTATCTCTAGCGATCATGTGGTTCCTAATTCGGTTTGCCCCAAGTTGTGGTGCATCCTCTCTTTTGGGACATCATATTTTGTATATAAGGACCACGCTTTTGCATGGCAATAAATGGCTGATGCAATTTCAGTTATATTCTTTGTTCGTCCCCCTTATACATGCTTTTTCATATGTCTTCCGTTCGCTTTGACACTGGCTCTGGGTTCGCTCTCTTGGCTCCTGCTGGGCCTTCTTCCTCCTCTCCTTGCCCCCTCCAGGGTCTCGCGCTTGCTCCGGGGTCTCAGCCTTACTCCGCTCTCCTCCGCTGCCTTCGGCCCCTCACTTTGCTTGGGCTTGCTGTGGCTCACTCCATTTCGGCCTCACCCCTCGCTCGCGCTCACCCCTCCGGGGTCTGCGGATGTTTTTTAATCTCGATTTGGATTTGTTTTGTTTGTGTTTGTTTGTGATTTTTATCCTGCAACTGGGATTGGCTCCCCCTTTATCTCCGCTTATCTCCGGTGGTCATGTGGTTCCTAATTCGGTTCGCCCCAAGTTGTAGTATGTCCTCCCTTTTGGGACGTCATATTTTGTATATAAGGACCGCGCTTTTGCGTGGCAATAAACAGCTGATGCAATTTCAGTTATGTTCTTTGTTCATCCCCCTTATATACGATTTTCCACATGTCTTCTGTTCACTTTGACACTGGCTCTGGGTTCACTTCCTTGGCTCCCACTAGGCCTTCTTTCTCCTCTGCTGTACTGCCTGCCCTCAGGGCCACCATCCTCATTAACGAAGTTGTAGATGAGGTTCCTCCTCCTCCTCCCCCTGCCTTCACCCCCACCACTATTTCATTCGAGACTTACATCTCATCCACCATTCTCTCCCTCTCCCTGGACCTTCATCCTTCTGGTCATCTGCTCCTTTCTCAGTTCCGGTCAGTTCTTGCCCTCTCTGCCAAGAAGGCTCATCTCCACCGAGACATTGATATCGTTGCTCTGCCCGCCGTCTGCTACTCTGTTCTCCCCGAGGCCTACTGCCAAGCTCTCTCTGAAGAGGTTTGTGCTGCCACTGCCGCTGCCAAGCTTGCCGCCACTGATGCTGCCACTGCTTCTGCTGCCACTGTCTCTGCCTCCTTCCACTGTGCCTGTGCCGCTTTTGTGGCCTTTGCCTCCTCTCACCTCTCAGATACTGCCCCCTTCTGTGGCTTCGCCATCCACAAAGTTCCCTTGGTCACCGCCGACATCGATGCTGTACATTGTTTCCTCCTCGCTAGCACCTCCTTCATTGCTCACCTTCACGAGCAAGAGACGTCTCATGCTGCCGCCACTGCTCGTGCTGCCGCCACTGCTCTCCTCCCTACCTCCCCTGAGGTTTCGGTCTCCAAGACCATCCATGCTGAGGCTCGTGCTGCTGCCCATGCCAAGGTTTGTTCCTTCGCCACCACTACCACCAAGGCCCCCTCCAAGATCCCCACCAAGACCCCCACCAAGCCCAACCAGGCTTCGTCAGCCTCTTCTCGGTCCCCCTCCCCCGCCAAGGCCTCCTCCTCCTCTATTCCCCCTGCCCCCAAGTGCGGCCATCAACTTGGTTCTCGCTCTGTTGGGGCCTAGCCTTGTGCTGTCTGCTCTGGTCGCCTCCACCATGCCTACTGGCACCCGGCCAAGTCCGTCTGCCCCCATAGTGGTGTTCCTCGTGCTGCTGCCCCTTCGGCTGCTTGCTCTCCCTCCGCCTCCTCTGCTGGTTCCTCCTCTGCCTCCTCTCTCCATGCCCCCAAATGCAAGGGCTGCACGAAAGCCTGCGGCCGCAAGGTCTGGCACTCTGATGGAGTATGCTCCTGCTCGTCGGGCTCGCCACCTTCAAAAAAAGTCAGAGGGAAGGGGAAGGCCTCCTGCTCTTAAACTTCCCCCCAGTGTGGTTCTCCCCCAGTATCTCTGTCCCTTCTTGGATTCCATCGTCACTTCTGGTATGCCCTGAGTGGTTCCTCATGCTGTCCCCCCTTCGTCTTTCCCAGTTGCTTGTCCTGAACTTTCGGGTTTATTCTTCTTCTGGGGCTCTTTTGTCCCCTCCTTTTTCTTTGGCTGACTGCCCCCTTTCTCCCCTTCAAGTCTTTGCCTTATCCCTGGGTCCTCATTTTGTTTTTCCTGCGACTCTTTCTCAATTCTCCTTCACCAATCCGGCTCGTCTTCTGTGCTTTCGTCATGCTCTTGATCTTGCCATCTTCTTTGAGAATCATGGTGAGATGCTCTCTCGCTATTTTGTTCCTAGCAATTGGGTCCCCCCTCCCAATGTCTCTTCATACTGCGTATTCCTTGACATGGCTTGCTCACTGTCCATTCCCGGACATGCTCACTCTTGCTTGGTTCAGACTGTGCTGTGTGTACTGTACTTAAATTGATCAAGCAACTGCCTTCACATTTGCTCACAGTCACTGATAAGAATCAGGGTTTTGTGCTTATTCCTAAATTGCTCTACCTTGATGGCCTTTCTGCCCTCCTTCAAGCCATGGCTTACGAGCCTAGTGCTCTTGGATTGGATGAGGTTCTCACTCTTCTTCGGGTTTCTCTAGCTCATGCTAGATCGCTTTTGGACTCTCCTTTTGCAAACCCCATTTTTAACTTCTTCCAGGACTCTTTGTCTTCTCCAGATGTTCATCTTCCAGGTTTCTATGCCCTTCCTAAAGTTCACAAGCCTTCTTTGGCTTGGTGTCTCATTATGGCTGCTTTTTATTTGCCTACTACCGAGATTTCGAAGTGGCTCTCCCGCTTCTTCCTCTCCTGGATGGCTCTTCTTCAGCACTGCCTTGGGCCTGAGTATACCATTCTTCATGATACCCAGGAGCTCGCCCTTCTCTGCTCCACCATTGTGCCCATTCATCATTTTTCCCATTTGGCCTCTGGTGACTTCTCCTCCTTTTATACTGCTATTCATTTTGATGAGATCGATGATTGTCTTCATTTCTTAGGTTCCATTGTTTTTCCTTTGAATTCCCCTGTTTTGTTGGCTTCCATTGTTGAGCTTATGCTCCTCGTCTACCACTCTAATTTCTTTGAGTCGGCCCTTGACCTTTTTCACCAGGTATCTGGTATTGCCATGAGAATGAATTGTGCCCCCACCCTTGCCAACTTGGTTGGCCTGGCTCATGAACTTCATGCGATACATGATTCTACTTCACCTCTTTCCATCGCATTCTGGGCTGGGGATATCTTCTTTCATTGATATATTGATGACTTCATTGTCTTTACTGTTACTGGTGTCGATATCCCTAGTGTGTTCCTGGGCATCTACTCTCCCCATTACTCTATTACTTGGATGTACGGTACAACTAGTATTCCTTTTTTGGACCTTTCCATTTCTCTTTCCCCCTTTCGAACTGTTGTATATTCTTGTTTTCCTCATTCTTAATAGTTCCCTGACTTCTTGTCCAACTATCCTCATTGTACTCTTCTTGAATGTATTCGTGGTGAGGCTCGTCATCTTGCTTTATGCTGCTCCCATCGTTCTGATTGGGTGTCTGCTGTTCAGGTTCTTGGCAACTTCATGATCCATTGTCGTGCCTACCCAATTTCTATTGTTCGTGATCTTCTTGCTTCAGTTGAATGGTCTGTTGTTTGCTCTTCCCTCCTCTCTCTCTCTTATTCTCCCTCCCTTCCCTCCCTCCCCTCTTACCCACTCTGTACCCCCTCTTTCTTCCCACCTCTGATTCTTATTGTACCATTTGATCATTCTCGATGGGTTGCTCAATGCCCTGACACTGTCCTGCACTCTTCTCTTTCATGCCATGGACTTTCATCTCTTCCTTGACGCCCTCTGATTGCCCGTTTGTGTCTTCCTTCTGTTTCTTCTTTAATCCATCGCTCTCGTTTTGCATTTTTGTCACCTTCTGGTGTCTCCCTCTCTGTCGGAGAGGATTAAAAAACATCCTTGCCCCCTCCAGGGTCTCGCGCTCACTCTGGGGTCTCGGCCTTACTCTGCTCCCCTCTGCTGCCTTCGGCCCCTCACTTCACTCAGGCTCGCTATGGCTCACTCTGTTTTGGCCTCACCCCTTGCTTGTGCTCATCCCTCCAGGGTCTGCGGATGTTTTTTAATCTTGATTTGGATTTATTTTGTTTGTATTTATTTGTGATTTTTATCCTACAACTGGGATTGGCTCCCCCTTTATCTCTGCTTATCTCTGGTGGTCATGTGGTTCCTAATTTGGTTTGCCCCGAGTTGTGGTGCATCCTCCCTTTTGGGATGTCGTATTTTGTATATAAGGACCGCACTTTTGCATGGCAATAAACGGCTGATGCAATTTTAGTTATGTTCTTTATTCATCCTCCTTATATATGCTTTTCCACATGTCTTCTGTTCACTTTGACACTAGCTCTGAGTTCGCTCCCTTGGCTCCTGCTGGGCCTTCTTCCTCCTCTCCTTGCCCCCTCTGGGGTCTCACGCTCGCTCCGGAGTCTTGGCCTTACTCTGCTCCCCTTTGCTGCCTTCGGCCCCTTGCTTCACTCGGGCTCACTGCGGCTTGCTCCATTTCGGCCTCACCCCTCGCTTGTGCTCACCCCTCCGGGGTCTGCGGATGTTTTTTAATCTTGATTTGGATTTGTTTTATTTGTGTTTGTTTGTGATTTTTATCCTGCAACTGGGATTGGCTCCCTCTTTATCTCCACTTATCTCCGGCAGTCATGTGGTTCCTAATTTGGTTCGCCTCGAGTTGTGGCACATCCTCCCTTTTGGGACGTTGTATTTTGTATATAAGGACCATGCTTTTACATGGCAATAAATGGCTGATGCAATTTCAGTTACATTCTTTGTTCATCTCCCTTATACATGCTTTTCCACATGTCTTTCGTTCACTTTGACACTGGCTCTGGGTTTGCTCCCTTGGCTCCTGCTGGGCCTTCTTCCTCCTCTGCTCCAATCCCAGTTGCAGGATAAAAATCACAAACAAATACAAACAAAACAAATCCAAATCGAGATTAAAAAACATCCTTGCCCCCTCTGGGGTCTCACACTTGCTCTGGGGTCTCGGCCTTACTCCACTCCCCTCTGCTGCCTTCAGCCCCTCGCTTCACTTGGGCTTGCTGCGGCTCGCTCCATTTCGGCCTCACCCCTCACTTGTGCTCACCCCTCCGGGGTCTGCAGATGTTTTTTAATCTCAATTTGGATTTGTTTTGTTTGTGTTTATTTGTGATTTTTATCCTACAACTGGGATTGGCTCCCCCTTTATCTCCACTTATCTCTAGCGGTCATGTGGTTCCTAATTTGGTTCGCCCTGAGTTGTGGCACGTCCTCCTTTTTGGGACATCATTTTGTATATAAGGACTGTACTTTTACATAGCAATAAATGGCTGATGCAATTTTGGTTACGTTCTTTGTTCATCCTTCTTATACATGCTTTTCCACATATCTTCCATTCGCTTTGATACTGGCTCTGGGTTTGCTCCCTTAGCTCCCGCTGGGCCTTCTTCCTTCTCTCCTTGCCCCCTCTGGGGTCTCGCCCTCACTCCGGAGTCTTGGCCTTACTCCACTCCCCTCCGCTGCCTTCGGCCCCTCGCTTTGCTCAGGCTTGCTGTAGCTCGCTCCGTTTTGGCCTCACCCCTCACTCACGCTTACCCCTCCAGGGTCTGCAGATGTTTTTTAATCTCAATTTGGATTTGTTTTGTTTGTGTTTGTTTGTGATTTTTATCCTGCAACTTGGATTGGCTCCCCCTTTATCTTCACTTATCTCCAGCAGTCATGTGGTTCCTAATTCAGTTTGCCCCAAGTTGTAGTGTATCCTCCTTTTTGGGACATCGTATTTTGTATATAAGGACTGCACTTTTGTGTGGTAATAAACAGCTGATGCAATTTCAGTTATGTTCTTTGTTCATCCCCCTTATACATGCTTTTCCACATGTCTTTCGTTCACTTTGACACTGGCTCTGGGTTTGCTCCCTTGGCTCCCGCTGGGCCTTCTTCCTCCCCTGGTCTAGAGAGAATAGCATTGGCTGGGGTGGGATTTGGTAAGAGTCGGCTCCTGCTACTGCCCTGTAGTAAGAGGTGAGAGGATTGCATAGATTAAGGAGCTGCTAGAGGAGGGTGTCTTCTTGGAGGAAGGTGTTGATATTCTGGGTGGTGATTTTAATATGGTTTGAGATCTGCAATTAGATAGAACTGATAGAGGGAGGAATGCTGGTAGGAGAAGTGGTGGTCTGGATGCATGAGAGGAGGTAGAGAATCTTGGCTCCTTAGGGGATATGGGCAGAATGTGATGAGGCAACACCAGGGTCTACACACACTGGGTGAATAGCTTAGGGATACAGATTGACTGGATTCTGACAGCTGAATGTTGGGGTGCTGATGTTTGGAAGACTTTGGAGGTGGAGTGGTACCCGTGGTCTGATTACTGGGGACTGTTAGGGCAGGGGCGGTTTGGGGAGAGTGGAGATGGACCCAGACATTGGCGCCTTAACTCCTCCCTGCTGGCTGAGAAGAGGTTGTGGGACTCATGAGTAGAGGACATCCAGGCAAATGTTCCTCTCTAGAGGCAGGAGGGTTTGTCTGTGGGTGTCCATTGGATGAGGTTGAAGGAGGCTGTGAGGGTCTATTGGGGAGGAGCTGGTAGAGAGACTGGGAGACAGAGGAGGAGGCACATAAGGTGTGCTTCAGATAGACTGAGAAGATTGCAGATAGAGTGGGCTGATTTGCTTACTTCTGGTGAGGTGGAGGATTGGAGATTAGAGCAGGCGAAATTGGAAGTAGTGGAACTGCAACAGGTGTTAAGAGAGGAGGAGGAGACTCATATGTGAGGAATGGCTGCTAGACTAAGGTGGCAGGGGCTTGAGGAGGGAGAGTGGCCTACTAGGTACTTGTCTAGGCTCCTCAAAGCTAGGAGGGTGAGACATCGGTGGGATAGGGTCCTTAATGCTGAGGGGGATTTGGTGCATGGCACGCAACAGATCCTAGAGGTATTGAAGGAGAAATGGCAGGGTCTGTGGAGTGAGGAAGAAGGGGGTGCTGATGCAGAGACAATTGGTGACACACTGGAGGAGTGGGAGCCACCACAGGTGGAGGGACTGGGTGACTTGATCTTACCAGTCCAAGAGGAGGAGATCCAAGGAGTTCTGGCAGTAACTAAGCTTGGGACAGTGCCAGGGGAGGATGGGTTACCGTGGGACTTCTGGAAGAAGATGGCAAAAGTCCCTAGAGTGCTGGGAGAGATGGCTGCCCTCTGTGACCATGTTCTTCTAAATGGTATGTGGGTTGGAGAGCAGAACTTAGGGCTGGTGGCCCTTTTGTACAAAGACAAGAGCAGGTGCAAGGATTGGAAGAACTGGAGGCCAATCATGCTTCTAGATATGGACTGGAAGTTAGTGACTAAGGTGATTGTTGCAAGGCTACAGAAGGTTGCCCAACAGGTGCTGGGTGAGGAGCAGCAGGGCTTTGTAGGAGGTAGACTTATCAGAGATGGGACTGCCTGGGTGCATGGCATTATTGAAGGGGCCTGGGCTTGTGGACTGGATGGTAGACTGGTTTTTTTGGACCAGGAGAAGGCCTATGACCATGTTCAGTAGGTTTGGCTGGGCAAGATACTGGACTGAATTGGTATTCCACCACAGTTTCGGGAGTCTATGTTGAATTTGTTGGAGGGGAGTCGAGCAGCACTGATGTGTAATGGTTACAGGGGTTTGGCATTTCCCTTGGGGAGAGGAGTTCCTCAAGGAGACCCGCTGTCTCCTATCCTTTATGCCCTTTCCCTAGAACCTTTGATGGATAGGATCTGTAGAAAAGTGGCTGGGCTCTCTGTGTATAGTATGGAGTGGAAAGTGGGGGCCTTTACAGATGATATGGTAGTTGGACTTGGATCAATAGTAGATGTAGAGGCTCTTTAGGAAACAGTGGAATGGTATGAGGCACACTCTGGAGCAAAACTCAACTGGTATAAGTGTGAGACAATGGTGTTGGGGAATGAGCTAGTGGGAGGGGACATCATTGGAACAATTGTCCCTACAGAAGAGGTGGTGCAGTATCTAGATATCTTCCTGTCTGTATATGGATCAGTCCTGCTACAGATATGGTGAGAGAGGAGGGTGGTCATTTGGGGGGAGGCGCTAAAAGGTTAGGGGGGTCATCACATCTCCCTGGTAGGGCGGGTGGTGATTCTGAATGTTTACTGGTTCCCCAAGCTATGGTATGTAGCATACCACTTAGACTTTCCAGTCTGAGTGGTGAAGAGGCTGACAAAACTGGCTAGGGATTGGATTTGGGCCAGGAGAAGGGCCCAGATCAGTTGAGATACCCTTGTAGAGCTGGTGCTTAGGGGAGGCCTAGGCCTTGTCGATTTTCCTAAGCGACTACACTGCCTGTGAGCCTGGTGGTTGAAAAGAGCTGTTGATCTACAGGGTGGAGATTGGGTACCACTGATGCAGAAGGTGTAGAAGATGAGATTCTCCCCCTGGGGGTCCTCAGGAGATCTACTCTCTTTGGTGGGTCTGAATGGAAGCTGATGGCTATGGTTTAAGGGTTTCTGATAGGGAGTGGTGGATGGAGCACACTGGATAGGCCTGCACTGGCAAGGTAATGAGGGGGAGGTGGTGTGGGGCCCAGCTATGTGGCGATGGGACTGTCTGCTTCTAGGGGGAGTTCTACTTGCTGAGTTTGATCTTGGTGATAGAGTAGAGTGTCAGTGGGGACTTGGCCAGAATCTTTGGCCAAGTAGTTGGCAGGCAGTGAGGATTGGTGAGGAGTAGGAATGGGCAGGAATCTGGTCTTGGAGTGCTGAGGTGCAGAGGTGGCTTCCTCCCAAGTTCTGGATAGTATAGTGGTGAATGCTGTAGAGGAATATTATGTTAAATTTCCATGCTAGGCATCTAGTAGATGGTGGTTGACTGGATTGTGAGGAGTGTTATAATATAGAGCAAGCTGGGGATTTGTGCAGATGCTGGAACATTGGCTAGGAGAGTGTGAGGTTCTGGGGGACTTTTGGATAGCTATAGGGGACTGGCTGGGTGTCAAATGGAGACTGGATAGAGAGAGAGATCGCTGGGAGGATTTGGAATCTAGACTGGTGGGAGGTATTAACAATGGGTGGTTCACTGTAGGGTGGGTTATAGTAGTGTAGATAGGGTTGGCTGAACATTGGCTCTTTGTTTTTGAGGCGGGGCGACAGATAGGGATACAGGAGAAGTTGTTGAGGTGGGAGGAGTTGGTGGGGGATCTACTGACTGGGTGGTAGGTTGGATGGGGTCCCCAAGGGGGGCAACATTGCTGTCTGGTGGAAGAGATCTGTGGACAGAGTGGTGGGCAGGTGGAAATGGTGTTTGATAAAGT